>NTHP01000044.1:798780-836055 GCA_003416845.1 Oplegnathus fasciatus | reverse complement strand
CACACACACACACACACACACTCTATCTCCAATATTGTCAACTTCTTTCAGCCTTCAAAGCAATCATGGGCTGGTGGAAACAGAAGCCAGTGCAGGCACAATGGGAGCATCTTTAATTAAGAGCATCATCTCACATCATACCTCAAACAAACCTCGAGGGTGTGCTGGTAACAAGCTTTTTTTTGAACAACTTTCTTTTCTTTGATAACTACACCCATTAAATTCTTAAAGACAAATCTTGTGACTTTAAATGTTTGCACATGACAGATAAAACCCTAACAAACCATCATCCCCCAGTTTTGCCTTTACAGTGGTTGTTGGGAACACATTATCAAAGCTGGGGCCTTGTCTCAGGATATTTGTGAGATGGGGGTGGGGAAAATAAAAAAAAAGGCATCAAACATCAGAAATTCAAACACTAACCCAGAGGAGTACATTCTACATCACCCAAAATAATTCTCTATATGGGGTATCCATGCTGTCATTCACGGCAGTTGACTGGGCGAGAGAAAATAAGGGGGCTGGGGTAGAGTGGGGGGAGTCATCAAGATGTGACAATTGTGACAAGAGCAGGCAAAGTGTAGCGCCGAAGAACACCACACGGATTTCTCCATCTCTTCTTTTTTTCCAGGATGACAGCTTAATGTCTACCACATGCAATATTTATTCTCATCGTGTGTCAGACTGTCTAGCTGTCCTACGGAGTACAAAGAATGCCACTTATTAGAATAAAAGCAGAAGGAAGGTAATCAAGGACATATGTAACATCAGCCAATCATGCCCCCTTCCAACCCGGCAGCATCTTTTTTTTTCCCCTTCTCCCCCCATTCATAACAGTTCAACAATAATCCTGATAATAAGCGTTCAGGAGCTGTATGTGGCAACACTAAATTCATTTATTTGTCTCATTAGAGCTGCCGAGGCTGCAGGCTACTCACTGTGGCATGTGTGTTCGGTCTTAACCTTATCACAAAGATAATAAAAAGCACAGCTTAACAAAGCCAAAGCTATCAAAATGTATCATTAGACAGACTTGAAACTCGCAGACATTTCTTTTTATGTCTGCAATGCCAAACTACAGGCGTTACAGGGGAACAATTCCCAGGGTGCCTTCGGAAGAAAGCAAGCATGTTGTGCTGCTACAGAGGTGTCTACATACATTATGAACTGCAGGAGACTCACTCAGCGTTAGCGTCCTTGGGCTTGGGCCTGATAAATGAGGGAGAAGTGACAATCTGATTTGGATTTTGGAGAGCAAACTGATTTCGTGCGGGGTCGTTAAAGAACAAACAAGGATAGAGAAAGTCTCTGTTAGTCTCAAGTTTAGGGTCTGTCTCATTAGCTACAAAAACAGCACAGTGTCTTCACCAACAAAGACAACGCGGTGACATGTGACATGTCAACAGTGTCCTTTCATTACCTGGACTAGGGACAGTCAATAACCAGGCTAACTGGAACGACAGGACTTTATTAGCACCATCTGTTTCAGTTTTACTATACAGCCTCTCCTGTTGTTTTTTTTCTCATTGAAAGCTAGCTAAAGGCATCCATTAGGACTGACTCTGGGCAGTAGGGTACACATCTTACCATGGGAAAGTGTTTCTCAGGATCCCACACTACACAAGGAGAGAGTGGACGACTGCGCACAAAAAAAAAAAAAAAAAGGAGCAAGTGATCGTATATCTCTCTCATGGCTTTGAAAAGTGAACTCTAACTCTCCAGATAGTAGTTCCTAAAAACTTGGATGGAGCCAGTGGTTTTGCACTCAATAAAGTTTCAGTTGTGTTTATGGGAATTATGGTTTGGAGTAGCTGAAGTGGGCTGCAGTGACTGCTTTCATGGAGTGGCTTTCAGTGAATCATAATAGTCTCCCCCCCATCTCAGTTTTTCTTCTGTCTCTAAATCCTGACGGGTACTCAGAAACGGCTGGCTGTTTGTCAAAATGATCGCACAAAAAGAAAATGCAAGTTTAACTTATTACTGGGCTTATTCAAAACCAAAAGAATGCATATGACAAAATACAAGTCAACACTAAAGCTGAGCAGATGAAGGATCTATTTTTTTGTTTGGAGATGGCTTGGGAAAAATAGGTGTAAGCTTTCAAGACAGACATGCTGCAACTCCTGTCAGGGCTTCCTTTACTTTAATTGTCAAAGCTCCTCCTACAGGCCAACTCGAGTATCAGACATTTCCTTGCTTTTCTGCTCCTTCTTTAAGCTGTGGTCAGATTTCTTTTAGCACCAAAGACGTCACCTCGTGTTTTCACTGCTTTAGTCACTACAGTGAGACTTCACCAGAGGTTAAGGATTAGGCTGATGTTCTTCTATATTTTTCTTACTGTCAAAAAAATCACATGAAAAGACCAAACCCTCCCAGTGTGTGGCACTCAGCTCCAAGCCCATCCGTTCCTACTGTAGACATAATTCTTTAAAAATAAGTCACAAATATATAGCTTAATTCTTTAAAAAGGCTAAATAATTTCCTGAAACAGCTGGGCACTGCAGTTTTTCGCAAACATCACTCAAGCAGGAGGAAACAGAGCAGTTGCTGGGGACTATTTTCAGCCTCGGATTGAAACACACTTTGTCTGCTAGTGAGTATTTACAGCAGCAGGACGGTGTGTGTGGGATTGGTTACAGTGTCCATGTTCATTGTAATAAAGGAACATATCACCCAGTGCAACAATGTGACTCATTCATGTGTTTTTAATAGTTTTTGGACAAAAACGGAGTTCTATGGCACAAAGGAATAAGACATATCAGGCTTTTGCTACATAGACAACACTTTTTAGTAGGATCAATTAATTGTTGGTTTGTGCTCTTTTCATGAGATTTGTTGGCTATAAGAAAAATATGGAATATCTCCGACCTTATCCTTTAACTTATAATGAGAAAAGTAGATAGGAAGTAGAGTCGGTGTCTTGCTTAACGACACCTTAACATGAAACGAGGCCTTTTGCTGAGATCAAACCGGACATGGACTTTTTGAACACTTTAATTATTGTCCAGAAACAAGCTGTACTTTTCAACATCATAGTTATCAGAAATGGCTGATGAGAGTACAAGCATGGCATATGGTTTTCTGAATCACACCATGCCAGACAAATATGGGGGCAATTAATTATGAAAGATCAATTTATGCCTTTGTGGCAGGAAAAAAAAAGATGATTAAAAAGGTTGACTGGAAGAGCAGCTCTGGTATGCAACTATTTCAGTTGTGGTTTCCAGACATAAAGCATAAGGAGTACAAAGACATTTAGAAGAAAATAATGTTCAGAGAGATAAAGTGTTACATAAGTTTGTAAGAGTGTAATAATAAGACTCAAGGAACATCTATAGAGACTAAACAGAGAAGTACACATGCCCATACCTATACAAACGCACACACACTTTCATATAGACAGACAGACAAACAGACCCAGACACACACACACACATATATATACACACAGTTAATAAAAGCTCCAAGCAATGGTACCCTGCAGTTCTTACACTAGCCAGGAAAAACCCACACTGCAGAGGCACTCACAGACAGGTCACGCTTACTGGTTTCCTTAAAGGTCAACTCATCTACTTAAGAGGCACCAATTTACTTTAATGCACATTGTCCAAAAGAAGAAGAAGAAAAAAAAAACAGAAAAAGAAATAACAAGAAACAAAAAAACATCACAGCATAGCTGGAGTATTCTCAGCTGTGTCTTTTACCATTATAAAACCTGACTGCTTTTAGTTCTCTGAGGAGGGATTGAATAAATGTCTGATATCAAAACTATTAAAAGAAGTAAAGACTGATAAAGATGGCGAGGCCGCAAGCTTGTAAAATAAACAATAACTTAACTGACAAGTGAAAACACACTAACACTGGGCAGGCTGCAGCCACCACATCATCAACAGTGCTCTAATGACCCTCTCTAACACACAAACTACAGTATGTGGCACAGAGAAAAAGTCTTCCAGGCAGCTCGCTGACGCCGGGGAAAGAGGAGAAAGCCTCTTGATAGACTCTTGTAGATGCCATTCCCTATCACGCAATGCCTCTCAGTCATAAACACATGACAAATGCGGCCTTAATCATTTTTTACGAGCGGGGATGTGCAGGGGGCAGTGCATGGTTAGAGGGGAGAGGGGAGCGGTGAGCAGCAGGCGGCCCCCTCTGCACAGAGGAGAGGGCTGTGTGGTAAAGTCTCCTCTGGAACATCACTCGGCCAGCGATCCTTTGATCTCCACACCGCAATTACGCCAGCATCCAAATGAGCATGGAGTCGCCTCTGAAACAGACTTCAAACATGCACATGTACGCATTCTCATACACGTACACATACACTGTATAGGATTGGAGCCATGTGCTCCTCTCAACAGTAAATGATGTACTGTCTCCAGCAGAGAACCTGGGGATGAAAGGAGGCCTTGCTCCTCGTCTGATCCCTCCATTAATGATGGCTTGCTAAAGCTAATACTGTGTATTCTTGTCTAAACAAGGGCAGCTTGGTATGTGGTTCCCATACTCCAAACAGGATGATCTTGGTTAACAATGGATTGTCTCAAAAAGTCTGATAAAACCACTGTAATCTCCCATGTGAAACAAAAAGCTGCTGCAATAATCGATTGCGTTCTCATAACTGTCTCTACAACCTGTAATTGAGTGTCTGTAATAATGAAATCAATTAACTTACATACATTAAACTCATAAAATAATGTTTGGTGGAGCATGCTGCTGAAATTGATAACATTAACCTAAAGCCTGAGTGGCAGCATGTGCTGAACAGAACACCTAAAATATAAAACAGTGCTTGAAAAAATGCAGGCAACTGAAAACCTGTGAAATGGTCTGAATGGGTGTCCTGAGAGACACAGATAAGATTGGCTTATTTGCCTCATTCTAGGATTCGCCTCCTTTTCCTCCACACATTAAAGCTGAGATTGCAATTTGTCTAGCTGTTTGCTTTGAATAGTCCTTAACCATATCATCATCTCAACTGTGCTGGTGGAAAAACACGGGGGCATGGCGACAGCCAAATGGCAGTCTGGCGTCTCTGCTGCAGACTAGCTGCCATTAGGGCTGAGAGCAGCATTTATTGTACAATTAGGGCCAGCTAGATCTACCTGTAATCATCTCCATACAGGTGTGAGCTCCTCTCTGGACAAGGGAAGTGACTCATCACTTGTCAAACATCAACACTTTGATGTCGGCATTGTTCATCGCGGAGCCCCCAGGACACCTGAGCACTACTGTTTGTCTGTTTAAAACGATTTATTGCATTTCACACAGTTAAAAACACACACACGCAACATGAAAAAAAAACCCTCTCTTCCTACTGATGACGGATGTTCCACATGCCATGAATCATTTGATTTACGAGTTCTCTCCCTCCTCCCTCCGTCTGACAGTCATACTTTCGTGTCAGGAACATTTTAACAAACAGTCATAGGTAAACAACTTCCCTTGTAATACAATGCTGCCAAGTAAAGCACTAAAACAAATTTTGTAAGAAGTGGCACCACAAGCCTAGAGGGCAATTGGAAAAGTGCGATAACAATCCACAAGTTGGTGTTATTGACAAAACGGCTGTAGTGTGGAAAAGTAGCCCTTTCAGATATAATGGATGTCTTACACCAGCCTTCTAGATCTGCTCTCACTGAGGCCAGGTGACAACATTACTATAAAAAGTGTTTTTGACAGAACAGAGGATCATAGAGCTGGAAACAGTTTATTTCTTGCATTAAAGATCATCCTCAGTCAGTTCACATTATGAATAGTGTTGCACCTGCAAAGTAAAAAGTACAATTCCCTGTATACTAGCGTTAAAAAGCCAAACATACTGTACGTGCATATGCCTTTTTTTCTTCAACTCGCTATCAAGAAAGCCTCAGCTGTGATCGGTGGGAATTTCATGGTTGTAAAGTGACGCTTGTAAAGCTACTTGAGCAACAACATGTGAAAACAAAACCAAATATTTGGAGCAAAACAACTTTAGATGTTCTAATATTTAAAGAGTGTGATCCTTATGATTTACCGGCTCTTTCCAGATGATATTAATTACTTGTTTGACTTTGAACGTACATATGTTTGTTTGTTTCACTCTTGTTTCACTCTCTTTGATATCATATGGAAATGACAAATTTTAGTGGAAAATGAGGACCATATGCTAGTATGTGCTTAATGAAGTGCAGAGTCTGGAGGCTGGTCGGGGTTTGCAGAGCTGGATGTTGTGTTAGAGCTTACTTAGTGCCACCTCCAGGCAGATCCTCTCACAAAGATATGACCGTTTCTGTCAGCAGGAGACCACAGTCAGTAGTTCAGCGTGGCTAACTCGCACACGCACACACACTTCTCATACCCCAGCATAGCATACACACACACTTTTTTTAATAGCTGAAATGCAGATTCAATCAAAGTTAGTAGAAATCAATGTAACTCTGTACATAAGTAGAAAGCAAGCTCTTTGGTGATGATTAATGAGCGCAATGAGACGGCTCCCGCCTTTCTTCGAAGCACTTACCATTTGTTCTTTTTCCTGATGTAGTCTTTCTCAGAGAGGTTAACGAGGTAAATCATTGGTTTGGATGTCAAAAACAAGTATTTGTTCAGCACTTCGATCTGTGACAAAGACAGACAAGGCAAGTACAGAGAATCCAAACTTTCCAAAGCAGCCTTTGAGGACAGCACAGACAGAGATAAGTGAAGCCAAATCAAATTAGGGTCTGGTGTATAGGCACTGTGGGGTGCGACTATAAAGCCTCTAAATCAAGATCAGCACGGCCAGATGTCATTAGCTTGTACAAAAGTAATGTCAAAATACAACCAACAAAAGACTGCATAATATTAACTTATGATTTGCACAAAAGACGTGTTGCTTGAAAGAAAAACAAAAGAGGAGGAAACAGCAGTTGTACTTTTAGGTCAGATGAAAAGATTAGCGAGATAAATCACATTAATAAATTTGACTGTAACATCAAAGGCTTACCTCCTTGTCGTTCCAATCGTGATAGTAGCGGACGTGTTTCTTTTCATCCACTACCCAGCTCTTGATTTTGCACATAACGTCCTGTTTGGGGTTAAAAGAGAATGAACAAGAAGCCATTAAAGGAGATGAAAAAGAATATAAACCCAGCAGGGTATGGGGTAATTATTTCCTAAATGCATGGCATCCTGATGCCAAAATGAACAATGGCTGTGCTCGCATTCAAGCAGGAGTGGCCCGGCTTTGACAGGGATGGCATGCACAAGACCCCCTTCCCTCCTTTAAATCATGACAAAATGCCTTCTGGGGAGTCTCGCTTAGAGTCGCAGTTTTGAACATCAATATTCCATCGGGACTGTTTAATAAAAAGGATAGAGAGGGGAGACAAAATTGGAAAGAGCTGGGAACTAATTGGAAGTTGGTTAGTTAGGTGTAAATTATTGGTCCTTCCTCAGGCACTTTGCAGAATGCAGTCATACTGAATAAGCACTAGTGAGGTACAGAACTAATTATTCACTGTTTCTTCTGGAGAAAATATTGAGCATTTCCAGCTATGTGTGCCACATTCATTACTGAGGTACTTGTGGGTTGAGACCACAGGCAAGACTGGGTCTTGACAGGATCTGGAAGCGGAAAAGGGTGGGAAAATGGGAGGGAGGTAGTTATAAAATTTGTAATAAAGAAATTGAGCCTATTATTGTTGATCCAGCCCCACAGAAATTAGCGGAACACATTCTTTTTGTTCCTGTCAACTTGACCTCCCCCTTCATATAAAAACTCCCCCACCCCCTGCAACACTCCCCCTACCTCCTTTTCCCTCCCCAAACCCTTGCAGCACTTCACAATCATACTCCCTTTTGAAAGAACTGAGGAAAAAATCCTGCCAGAGCCTCAATTACACAATGGCAGAAAAAGCTCCACACACTGACCCCCAGCCAGCTGCATTCACTCTCTGCACATCTCTCTCCACAGGAATTCTAAAGGCCTTTTAGTCAGGCAGCCAGAGTGCAGCCAGCGGGAGAGAGCGCAGGAAGAGCTGCATACACTCCGCCCGCGCCGTCCCAAGTCTTCACAGAGAGATTAATCATCTGTGAAATGGAAACAGCAAACGGCCAGTGACACAGGCTGAACCCGCTCCAGGTTTCCCTCATCAGCTCGCAGCCGCCGTGCAGCGCTCCTCTAACAGGCAGGTGTTAATAAAAGGCATATAGGTCCCACAGGGGTCAAACACATATGCCTGCCACCATGAAGCGCCGCTGGTGGGCCGGCTTCTTATTATTGTTTTGTAAGGATAGGGATTTTGAGGATTCATACGGACAAAAGCAATGAAACATTGTTCTTGTAAACACAGCACCAGCAAAATGGATTTAAATGTTTGTAACAATGCATACATATGAGCCCTGTGCTGCTGCAGGCACATAAATTTAGCTTAAACTCACAATGAAATACTAAGTAGACTTTTCATAGTGGCAGCAAATTTTAACCACAATATACTATTTTATAATAAATTCCAAATTTCTGATTTGGTTGTTTTTTCCTTACAAAATCCCATTTCAGCATATCTTGAGCTGTGAGCTCATGCTGCAGCAGTAAAACCAATAAAACCTTCACAGGTTGTTCTTTTTCATTAATCTTGCCCCCCTACCAACCAGATAAAACAGCATTCTTCTCCCTTACTGATGTCCTTTTTAGTTTACAATTTTAATCATCCCGTTATGTGTTTTCTTTTGCCCCGACGTCCTGTTTCAGCAGGAAGTACATTAAAAAAGAAGCAAGATGCCCTCAAAACACTTCATGATTCATTTGTGACACCAACCGCAATTTTCAACATTATTCTTTTAGGAGTGCATGTGCAAGGTATTACACTCTATGGCATAATTATATACTAATATATACAGTAGTTCTCTTTCAGAGTAACGTGGTATGGTATAGCAATAACAATGTACAGGAAATCCCCTACACTGTCTACATTTCTCAGGAACTGCAAACTAGAAAGCACTTTCATTCCAAGAAAAGACAAATGTACATTAACTCAGAGACCTTGACTCACATTTTGAGTTTTGCAACATAGTGATTTGTGTGGTTCTGACATAATTACTCCAGAATTTCACATCATTTTAATACATTTCTTTCATACAGAAAATCACTAGGATTTATTGTAATCTTATTTCACTTCCACTGACAGAACATATAAAAATGTGTGTTTAAAAAAAAAACTAATTTAGGATTTTTAGGACAAAGCTTAATGTGCACTATACTGTGTCCACCAAACCAGCTCGATAAGCGTGAATGCTGTGTCATCTTGAATCAAATCAGGTTTATTAACATGATAATAACCACATCTATAAATGGTAAAACAAGTTGCCCGTTCATTTCAACAGCATTAAAATAATTCTTTAAATGTACTACAAGCAGAATAGAAGCAGTTCTTGCTCATGAAATTTCAGGCCAGATAAAGACCTGTAGAGCTTATAGGAACAGTGCAACAATGGAAATTTGATGCTATTTCAAAGGTCTTGGAAATTACTCACTAAAGAGGAAATCTAAGGAAGTAATCATTTTAATAGTTGAACAGAATGTCCTTTTTTAAAATTCATGGCATCCTGTGGCTTTACAAAAGAAAGGACAAGCACTATTGTTTCTTTCAAACTGTATATTTTTCGACGTAGTCTGGATGCACATGTTCTGCATATAGATGCTGACATAAACATGTGTATATGTGTCTGCGCACAGCTGAGCGTGTCAAACGCCAGGCTCAGCCTGTGAGACAATCACACAATCCCTCCCATCTAAAAGCTTGGTGCAGCCTTTGATAAGCACCATTCTTTGCCATCTAAAGAGGTCTTCTATAGATTTCACTTGCCGACGTGTGCACAACCTTTGACAAGTAATGTATCATTTTTATTCATTGCCTAAAATTGTTAGCAATTATGTGCGTAAGCGGCCACCTGCCTAGCCTGAATGGCTCCTGTCTGTGGGGCTACAGGGGTGTGGGGAAGTGCTGTTGGCTGTAAGGGGGGGTTTAGTCTGAGGGGAACCAACCAAACACAGGGCCTCTGCAGCAGGTGAAAAAGCCCCTCTCGTTAGCGTAATGAGTGGTCAGAGCCTCGGTGTGCCGGGGCCTGAAATTGGGCATGCCGCTCCAAGTGAAAGGCCAGATCCCCTCGCGTGCTAGCCCATCCTATCCTGCTCCAATGATGGAAGGGCATCATGAGACATTTACAACCAAATCATTGCTAATGTTGGCTGCTCAGCCTCATTACCTTAACAATATGACCATCTGAATGTGTGTGTGCATCCACATACGTTGTGATCTGACATCCAGGATGAGGATTTTTTTTTTCTGATCTTACCCTGCATTTTGCCCTGCACCTTGTCGCATATAACCGAGGAATCCTCTGTCAAAGAATATTCTAAACATTTACGGTATTCATAGCAAGGTATAGGCATATGTGTCACCCACTGTGTGGCCTTATACAATTTTCTAAGCTGCTGTAGGTGTATAAGCATGAGCAAGAGCTGTGCCATGATTTGAGTATTACTTTAGATGAAAAGAGCTGTGTGGAAACACTTTCATTAGCCCAGTGCTGTGACCCAGGGTCAGCAGCTGAATAAGTAACTCTCTATTAATGATTTCTACAGCAGAAAACCCCTGACCCCTGATCACTTTCAATCTCAGAAAGGGAAAAAAAATGGGGCAGGGGGAGGGGTGAGACCTATTGGAGGGAGATTAAAAAAAACATACTTTTTTTCTCCTTGGCCATGTGTGTGGGAGGGTTATTATTTGTGCCTTGCTGTGAGGGGGAGCAAAGGGCCTGCTGGGACATTGACTCACGTATTCTGGTTTGAGTTTCTTGTCACCGCCTCTAATGGCTGTCTTCTCCAGCTTGTCAATAATAGGGCCGATCATCTCCTCATCCTTCAGCCTCAGCTCCTCGTGGATGATCTCCATATCCCTCACTGGGTCCACTGTCCCCTCAACATGGATGATATCCTCATCCTCAAAAGCACCTGCAGCGATAGGACACAAACACACAGAGAGCATCAGTATAGAATTTTAACAACAACAACACTGCTTCATGTGAACGCATATAGTATAAGCAACAGAATCAGAGCCACAGAATCAATGACATTGACTTCTTGAGATCGAATATGAAACAGTGATTAGATTTAGCCACCCAAAAATCATTAGCTTTTTGCAGAGAATATGGGAAAAATAAACATCCACATGAAAAAGCACAGTGGGAGTCACGGGAAAGTCATAACAAATACAATAAAATACTCAGGAATATATTTAATCTTTCTTTTCAGTGTCAGAACTGTAAGAAACCAGCTTACAGTGTCAAAGTAAGTTCCACTAAAATTGGCTTTTAGTGCAACAAAACAGGCTTGTCTGTCAATCTGCATGAAGTGGGGAGTGTCTGGTCATGCATTTTGTACCCCTCTGTCGTAAAACTATTAGCCATTAAAAATATGAGAAATAAACAAAAGAGAGTATGATTTAAGAGAAAAATGTCAACATTCATACATGATAGACGACAGTCTTCCCCTAATCATTTGCGTCTTAGCCGTGGCTGTGCTGATGATTAGGTAATGAGGCTCTGAAGCAGACCATTTAGCCAGCAGCGGCTCTAAGGACTCCTGATTCTCCAGCAGAGCTCAGGGGATGAGGGAGGCAGGGAGGGAGGGAGGGAGGGAGGGAGGGGGAAGGGGGGACATGGGTGTACATCTGTCACATGAGAGTGACAGCCTTTAACATTACTAGTGGCAACTGTAGTGGACTGCAATATGTTCTTTCATTTACAACCCATACAATTGGTGCACAGTTTGTTTTATAATATCATCATTTTTGCATGTCAAAGGGGAAATAGAGCACCTCGGTGGTGGAGGAAGTATTCAGATCATTTACTTAAGTAAAAGTAACAATAATGCAATATAAAAACACTCCATTACAAGTAAAAGTCCTGCATTGAAAATGTAACTCAAGAAAAACTTTAGCAAAATGTGTTTTAAGTATTTAAAGTAAAAGTACTCAGAAATGAGAAAAATGGCCCCTGTGCCTGTAATACTATTATATATTATATTATTATATTAATATTAATATTATAGGATTATTATTACTGGGGCAAGTAAGTATGTAGCATTTTATAAGCTCATGAGAAGTTCTGTATGTAAAATTACAACCTGGGTGTCGGCAGCGACTTTCCCGGAAAAATCACGAGCAGCATACAGTTAGACTTTTAACAAGGCTTTTAACGCAACAGGCTCGCTCTTCAACTCACCTGTGTGTGAAGCGGCGTACTGTTTTTTCCGGTCTCTGCTGTGTGAGTAAACGGTTACTATGGCTAAACAAACAAAGAAATGATTGATGGCTACAGACGATGAAATCTGAAAGTGAAACTGAAGTGAGGTCCAAAAACACACCTGTAATTATCGATTATCCCCATAGGTGCCGCAAAATACAACGAAATGAACATCTTTGAGATTATAACTTTAAGTACAGTTCTTGAGTAAATGTATGTGGTTATATTCCAGCACTGGAGCGTCTTCATGCTAGATTTATAGAAGTATATAGTTGGATTTGGAATATGGCCACACACATTTTTGTAAATCAGTCAATAACAGCAATCCTCTGTGGCATAATGGGAATGCCATCTCATTCAACAGGGAAGTGGATGTCAGGTGAATGATGACTTGGCTTTAAATATTGCTCTGTTGGAGGACACTATGTCTGGAATGTGCATGGTGGAGTCAGTTGACATTATAGACGATCCATATTCATGTGTTGACACCTGAACAGTGAAGGTGTGTTGACAGGTGAGGCCCTGCGAGATAATAACGTCACCGAAGTGATCCGCACTACTCATCACGAAGCTGTCCCAGCCTCTCTCAACAAGTCCTAACAGTGATACATGTAGAAAATATTGATGATTCACAGCCATGCGTACAGTTGCCATGATGGGTGACAGCATACCTGAGAAATCTTTAAGTTATCAGATCACTGGAAAGACTGCTGAAGAGAAGTTTTTATAGTCTAAACAGTATCCCTCGCCACTCCACTAATCAGGTAAATGTCCTGGTTGTCTACGGATGAAGCCAGGTCTTTCGTTAACAACAAATGGCACCCCTGAGACCAAATCTGAGTGTTTTGTAGCTGCGTGGCTCAAGGGAATTGAATGTCAGTCTTCCAGTCAGTGGGTCGGTCCACCACTTGGGTCCAGGCTGAAATATTTCAACAACCAATAGTTGGATTGCCGTGAAATTTTGTAGAGACATTCACGGTTCCCAGAGGATGAACTGTAATAACTTTGGTGATATCCTGACTTTTCCTCTAGCACCACCATGAGGTCGACATTTGTAGTGTTGAGTGAAATGTCCCGACAACTATTGGATGGCTTGCCATATAATTTTGTACACATTCATGTTCCTCATAGGATGAACTGTAATAACTTGCATGCTAACATGCTAAACTAAGATAGCAAACATGACCTGTTAAACATCAGCATGTTAGCACGACGATGTTAGCATTTAGCTCAAAGCAACATTGTGCAGCCTCACAGGGCCGCTAGCGTAGCCGTAGACTCTTGTTCATTAATAAGAACCAGTGTCTCTGAGACCAGCTATGAGTGTTTTTAAACAGTAAGGGACACTAAATTGTAAAATGAACCATTATAAAACCCCTCATTCTTCCACACACACAGGATATCATGTCTCCTTCTTCCACTGGGTTAAGGAGGGATAAGTACCTGATTTTCCATGATACGAAACTACAGGGCTTTTACAATCTAGCACCACTCATCAGTCACGTCTAAACATCAAAGCTCAACAACAAAATGACAGACACCCAAAGATCCTACACCAGTGGCTTTATTACTCATGCAAGTCAACAGAAGCTGTAGACTTTTGTGCAAGCTGTCATCCTGTGCGTTGTCCTCATGGTGAAATGAACTTATCCAATTACTCTTTGCCTAATCAGGCTGTTTTGGTTCCTCTCCTCTTGCAGAGGTACTCCACAGTATAAACAGTTCACTTACGCCACACAGAAAGGGGCTAATCAGTGGAATTATTGTTTTGCTGCTCCAATTTACCAGCTCCCTGTTCAGCACTGATTGGAATGAAAATTTGCTATTGTCTCCGCATGAACTCAGAAAATATAATGCAATGTAATCATTTTGTTAGCTGCAAGAATATACATACATTATAAGCAATTACAATGTACAGTTTTGATACACTGTGTTTCAAATGGAGAATACACGAGTCTGTGGTTCAATTTAGTACATATTAATTAGGAGCAAAGAGGTTTAAAACAGGTCCATATGGTTAAAAAAACCCACTCATGATCGGTAAAAATCACTGTTATTGAAAGCATGAGAAATGACTATATTTCTATCTATTTATTAAAAATGTTTAAAACACCCAAAGCAAACACAATCATTTCGTAAAATATATCTTACTTTTTTAAATAAGTAATTTAGTTTCTAATATTGTTACACATCCTTCATAAAAAGCTGATAAATCAAAATATCAAAGAGGCTTTCAAAGAGGAGCAGCTGATCACTCACTATTTAGTCATCAGCTGACACTCTCCTCTGACTGCCACATATTCCAAAGTAATTTGCTTTAATTAATTTCGCCTAATTTAACATTCACATCTACTTTACTGCCGTCCCATTCAGGGCTTAGAGCTGGAGAACAAATGTGCGAGGTGAAAGAGAGGAGAGAAATCTGAGGGGGCAATCTCCACAATTAGTCCTTTAACAACTGGGTCTGGGTAGGGCTCTGTGAAGACAGCTCTTATGAGGCTGCGGCGCCACACAAAGTCACATGCAAAACAGTAAAAACACACACACACACACACAAAAAAAGAGGTTGGAAAGGCCCAGTTTCAGGAGTCAGGTCTGTCTCACAATTTTAATTTTACTGCTTCATTTCAACTAGTGTATGTTTTGAAGACACTATTAACAGGTGCTCCTTTATTAACAGAACAAAGGGATTAGTCTCCAGAGGGCGAGTGGTGTTCAATGGCCTGATTAGGGATCAGGCTAAGCTCTGCAAAATTATGGACTTACAGCGGCACTGTGGGCTGGTGTAGCCTGAGAAGATATAACTCAGTGAACTGACATTTACAAATGAAAAACAAATAAAACAAATACATTTTAGTGACTTTGTTGATGCTTTTTATATTAACCTCACCATGCAAAATTTCACTGCAACACATTTAAGAACATAGCCTTCAGTATAAACAAATAAAAGTTTTTTTTAAATTAGCAATATATGTACAGTTTGTACAAGTATAGCACCTAAAAACACCAAGCAAGCTCGAGCTGGCTTACATCATTACTTTTCTGTCAGGTACACAGACAAGGCAGTCATCTGAGTCAAGTCGAGATCAATACTGATTGAGCTGCTTCCTCTGATGTTGCTACCTGGGAGGATATGTGGTCAACATAATTCAGTTAAATTACAGTATTCATTGACTTTTAACTTCCTGTGCGTGTTTTGACATGCAAGATGGGTAAGAGCACATCTAAAGAACTTGCATTCCTCGCGCTGCTTTTAAAATGTTCATGCAAACTCAGTGCCGCAATTCTCCTGGTATTCAGAGCAGTAAAAGCTATTTTATGAGTCTGTCAGGAAAAGCACATTATGGATGTCTTCCCAGCATAAAAACACTGGCAATGCACACAAGGGTATTTATGTTCATTCAGGAAATATCTTCTTGACATTCATTTTAGGATACATGAAATTGACAGCAATTTGTAGTTCGCTGCTTCTGTAACAGAGTTTGTGGCATATTCAGCCTTGTTTCTTTGCATGTGTCAATTATGGCAAATACATTTGCTGCTAAAAAGCAGTTTGACACCAGAAAGTGGCGGGTTTGAGCCCTTCAGAGATACACTCATGTTTTCTACATGATCCCATCTTTCAAAATAGATCACAGTGAAATCACAGTGCTCGATAGTATGAATATCACTACCTCACAAGGTGTCTCCAATTCCTATGTAATCTACTGTCAACTGCACTGTCTCATACCAAACCGAGTATTAAAGGTGCATCTTTCCACCATGTTTGATACCACTAACTGAAAAAAAACAAACAGTACATGTAGGGGAAAGCCTGATCTGTGTGCGGTCGAAAAGTGAATATGCTGGGGAGGCTCCAGTTTTCATGAACTCTGACAGAAAACAACAGTGTTAATTCCCTTATCATTAGCTTAACCTCTGTCATTCCATTTATTTTGTTAAACCACAGAGCATGAGAGTGCCTTGATTGAAAGGAACCGACATATGCACACCACTGTTGTCCCACATCATTCAGAGAACAAACCTTTTTAGATCCTTAACTACTATAGTGCTGCTGATTGCACAGGCACCAGCAATTTCCTAACCAACCGCCACCTGAACAATGATGTGTTCAGCTTTCAGGCCCTCCAGCCTTTCAAAGGTGAATCATTTCACAGTTTGGAGCGAGATCTCCATAGCAACTCCTCTTTGAAGGGTTTAGAATCACCATCCAATAATTCTATGATCATCGGGCCTTGCCATTCCCAGTGGTTCTTTTCACAGCGGACAGGCAAGGGGGGCATGAGGAGGAAGCAGGAAGATTCTACAGTCTATTTCAGGCAATTCATCTTGCAGCCCCATTAGAATTCAAAATATTGCGACCTTCAATCACCGAGCATGTTATCTGGAGCTGTGGCGATCTCCAGTCAAGATGGGTAGACATTTTGCTCTAATCATCCACGATGAGTGGAGGCTGACAAAAACTCTTCATTCTCGCTGAAGCAAAATGCTCATTTAAATGCTGTGACAGCAGCTCAACACAGCCCCGTAAAACACACAAAAGGAGGATGATCCCTACAGCTAAATGATCTAGATTTAGAATTGCAGTATTGGTTAAAACAACAAGTAACATAAACAAAGAACCACATACAGCACAGTGCAGCTTATCATTCTGACTGATTTGTCATGTATCATGCATGTTTTTACTCGAGCATAACAAGACACAAAAGTAAGGCAGGTGCTAGGACCCAGCTGAGACTGTCGTACAACCCAGTGTATTTTTGTGGGAAGTGGGTCGCTTGCTCCTTAGGAACCAGTTAACTTTGCTACAAAAGACTGGATTATGGCTGAAATGTTAAAAAAACAGATGAAGAAGATAAAAGAAAACAATATGATGAAATCCAACACTTACATGCTACAGTATACCCGGTATCGGTGAGAGTGTAAAAGCACGACTCAATTCAAACTTGTGCTGTAAAATGTAAGCTGCCAGTCCACCACATTAACACAGACAGCACAAGTAAATATTTGTCCAAATTCATCAGCCTCAATTCTTGAGAGATATCTGATGGGAAGCATTTGTTTCCTCATGTAATTCACAATTTCATTAAATTTTCATCAGAAGTATGAATTGGACAGAAATTACAGGTTTCACACGGGCTTCGGAGAGCTTTGAAAGTCCACTGTTCTGTATTAATATACTATAGCAAATACCGATATTACCAGACATACTGTTCAAAGACGCATCATGATGGATTACTATGTATTGTTCCAACTACAATGAAAGCCTTATGTATGTAGGCTGAACTTGAAAAACTTGTAAGAGCTGTTATGAGCTAATGAAAACAGCTTATTAAACTACCATCACTGGAATGAATTGCTCACTACTTTTATATATATATATGCTACTTGATCCTACAGACATCCATGAAGTGAGCTCAGCTAGGCTCACCTCACTGTTCAGCATACCTTAAAGGATTAATCTCTTATCATTCTACATTATTCTTATTGTCAGCAAATCCCATGAAAAGACTAAAAACAACAATGAATCGATCCTTTTAATAGGTAAGGCCTTCATACCAAAATGTATATTCCTCTGTGTCATAGACGTCCATACTATTAAAAACACACCAATGAGCCGCATGTTTCATGTTCCTACATTACAATGAACACTGTTATTTATTGTGAGTCAATCCCACATACACCATCCCAGTGGCTAAAATATTCACTGCTGTGTATTGATCTGCTGCTAAAAATAGTCCCCAACAAATGCACTATTTACCCCGTTTGAGTAACGTGTGCTAAAATCTACAATGCCCAGCTGTTTAAGGAAGTTACATTTTTAAAATTAAGCTATATATTTATTTTCATTTTATTTTATTAAGTACAAGTACAAGCATTCAGTAGTATATGTACTAAGTATTAAGCTGACTGAAGCATTGGTTGGTTTATTCTTTTTATGGGATTTGTTGACAATAGAAAAATACAAGCATCATAGGTTAGTGAAAGGGACTTAATTATTGAAGGTCACTTCTGTAATTTTAATAATTTGTTTGGGTACACGAGATCACATGTGATACAGTGATGAGGACACTGAAAACAGTAATACTTTTGTAACTATGTGCTTTAAACTTATGTGTACCATGTGTCTCAGCTCTATATTTAGCACCATTGCATTAACTATAGTTGGAGGATTTCTCTCTTTTAAACAATCTACCTGTAAAGCAAAATAAGAATCACATTATTAATAGTTACTAGTGGTTCTTTAAATTAATACATCAACTGATTCAGTAACTGAAAGGCTGAGAAATTTACTCACTGCCTGATCTGTTTAGATGGTCACACACATGGAAGTCACTGGGCTGGGTGTTTTGGATGTTTGTCAAGTTTGAGAATTTGTGAGTTGGTGAGTGATGAAGCAGATTTACTGGAGAGCAGCCATCACTGGCGTCAGTGGGGAGGCAGGTTGGCCATAAATCATCTCTGTCTGAATAGTCAATCCAGTTTGTTCTTAACGCCTGTAGCTAAACAATCAGTTTGATTTGTTCACCGTAAGCGATCAGTGGAGTGTGGGCTGACGTCTGGATGATGCAATAACCAAACACAAATGCAATGTCCTACCAGGTTCAGCAAAGCGATAGCCAACTACATTAATCACTCACTCTTTATCATCAGATTCGGATATTCATCAGGCAATGATGATTCATGTGGAAGTCGGTGGGGATGCTGGCGCTTTTTAAATAGTGAGCATTTTTAGAGGTCAGTGAATAGGACCAATTTCTGTTGTCAATTTGTTGTTGACTGACACTCTGATTTAATCACATTAACCCCACCACCAAAAACTGGAATAGACAGTTAAATCTTTTCATACACAAACTAACGCACAGCAACTAAATATAACACAAAAATGCATATTTCCATAACTCGTCAATTAAATACTATGTGAATATATTAGTAATCTATATGGTCAAATACAATATGGTCAATAATGATTTGACCTTCAACATATTAGCGCATAGGACTAATAATTAAGCAGTTTTGTTTAAAACCATGTTCATGACTTTTGAGAAAATGCTTCATAACTAAATTGCACATTCATGAATACTTATTCACTCGCTGCTCATTTAATATTGTTGTGTAGTAAAATTGCAGACCAGTCCGTCAACCATGGCACTTTATGAAGGTGTTTTCCAGGTATCCAAGACTGCAAACCAAACACAAGAATTGTCCCCTGAATTAGTAGCTCATTGGCTATTGGTCTGTTAGATGTTGTCACCACAGTTACAGTAGCTGTAGGCTCTGGCTTTGCATTTACACAGAATTTTGGAATAGAGATCTAGTTTATGCAGATTTGCTACATCTTCTGTCTTTTTTGACCATTTAAGCATTAAGAATGGCATAAGCTTTAAGACTCACCAGAAAACAACAAATAAACAAAAAGGTACTAGTGTATGGTACTGTATTAAGATTCTCAATGACAATAACATACCAACACTTCTGGTGTTGTTAACACACTTCTGGTTATGTGGTCGACCCATGATGGCGATCAATGCACAAGACAAATAACGTAAAGATTTAGGGCTGCAACTAACAATTATTTTTTGCTATCAATTAATCTGCCATTTTTTTCCTCAGTTAATCAGTTAAATGTTTGGTCAATAAAACATCAGGGAAGTTTGAAAAATGGCCATTACAGTTTCATAGAGCCGAAGGTGAGCCGAAGGTCTTCAAATGTCTTGTTTCGTTCTTAATAAATAGTTCACTACAATGTATGACTAGGAAAGACAAGCAAATCCCTGCATTTGAGAAGATGGAACCATCAAATGTTTGGTCTTTTTGCCGGAAAAATGCCTTAAACAATGTGCTGATTATCAAATTAGTTGCTGATTAATCTTCAGTCGACTCATCGATTAATAGACCAAATGTTTAAGCTCTGTAAAAGATACAGCAATGCAACATCTCTACTGCTCTATAGCTACAGTAAGATCTCATATAATTGATCTGGTTTGTTTCCCTAAAAGCTACGGCCATTGTTTTATGAAATGAACAAACTTTCTTGTGTCTGCTTCAGGCAGTAGAGGAGGAGAAGGAAGAGCCTTAAGTTAACCAGGAGTTCAGGTGCTGAAAGCAAGAACACTACAGTGAGAGAAGAGTCTACGCCAAAAATAACAGCCACTTTCCAGCCGGCTACCCACAACCACAGCCAATCCCTAAAGATTAAATGTGCTATACACAGTATCTTAAGGCTAGATTCTTACTGAGTGTTGTGCAACCGTAAATAAGTCTTCATTAGAAGTGAACCAGAGCCTTCCTGCAGTGACAGGGGGGGACACTGTGTGAGCATTCAAACATCTAATTGCTGGAAACCAAACATCTGGGAATAAGGCCAGGTGAGCTGGCAGAGTTGCTAGCGGGGAACAGAAGAGCAGATGAAGTAGAACATGTCTGTGTCTTGTCTCAGACAGCGAGGATCCAGCCGTGTTCCAGTCACCGCAGAAGCACTGGGAACACTTAGCCTGCAAACCATTTTGTTATGAGACCAGGGAACACCAGTCAGTCAACAGAGTCAGCTTTCAGGATGTCATCATGCACCTTAATAGTTTTTGGAAGGTATTGTTGAAAGTAAACCCACTGTTTACACAGGCTTTTCAAAGTCATTAGGGGTTGAAAAATATTCATAACGTGCACACTACTGGGGGAATTTTGAGACATCAAGAGGAAAATCCAGTTAGACTGCCTGGAAAAAGTAGAATCTTAAGGGAACCTATTCCGATTTGCTTGTGTCCTCAGTTTGCACTAACAATCACACAACTGCACTGAGCTGTTTCATGTTACCAATGCCGAGCATCTCTTTTAGTATCTCTGTAAACCCTTCTGCTAATTCCCAGACAAAAAAAAAACAAAAAACATACCACTCCAGACACAAAAAAGAGTGATCCCCACAACCATATAATCAAGCTATATAAAAGTAGTGGCTTCAACATTGCAGTCTGCCTGACAGCAGATAGATATAATTACAAAACAAAACCAGCTATGTTTAATGGTTAACTTGTGAAACATACCACATTGTTTCCAAGGGCTTCACGAGAGTGGAAACAATGGCATGCCAGAGCAGATAGATGTAAACAGACACACAGAAGAAGCTTTCGATCTTCCTATTTCCGATTGTTGAGGATGTTTGTCTTCTTTGTGTGAGTAGAAACAAAAGAGTTGGTTTTTGGGTTAGGATCTGGCATATACATCTGGCCCATATCAAAGGAACTGTGGGTGATTTTAAGTATGCACATAATGATGTATATAAATATACATATAACCCACATAAGTAACAATAATGTATATATTACATCATGTAAATTAGCATCTCAAAAAGTGAGTAAATCATAAGAAAATGAACAGATTCCTTTTGGACATTCTGATGACACTGTGATGTAAAATGTGAAAAACTTTTAAATAAATATTTTATATTTTTCTTATTGTCAACAAATCTCATGAAGAGACCAAAACCAACAATGACTTTATAAAACTAACAAGTATTGCCTTAGTGGCCAAAGCACGATATATCTCATTCCTCTGTGCCATAGAGCTCCATTGCTGCCAAAAAACTATGAAAAACACATCAGTCAGGCACACTGTTGCACTGGCTGACACGTTCCTTTATTACCATGCACATGGGCACTGTAGTTTGTTTTGAGTCAATCCCACATACCGTCCTGCTGCTGTAAATACTCCCCAGTGCACCAAATGTGTATTAATCCGCAGCTTAATATAGTCCCCAATAAATACACTATTTACTCCTGTTTGAGTAAAGTTTGTTAAAAAATTACAGTGCCCAGCTGTTTTAGGAAATCACAGAGCCTTAAACAATATATTTGCGACCTGTTTTTAAACATTTAGAAACAACTGAGAGCCACAGACAGACTACGGAAGTCTGAAAGTATTGAGAGATGGACTAACATATTGTTGGTTTTGGTCTTTTCAAGGCATTTGTAAACAATCAGAAAAATATAGAATAACCTCAGCCTCATCCTTTGACTTTGATTGTGCCAAAAGTCATTAAAATGAACTGACAACAACCGTTCATCTCACATTACATTTCTTGTCCACTCTGTAAATCATTACGAAGTCTTACAGTGGGTGGTCTTCTAGTTCCACTTCTCACAAACTACACAGTCAAAGGCTATTTGAAAACTGTGCTGGAACAGAAGTGATACACATTTCAGTGATAGACAAAGACAACTTAGGAACAATATAGGAAAATGGCCTTAATCTTAACCCTTTCTATCCGGCCGCCCCATGCCTGCCACCACCGACTCTCTAATCAGAGCTCCTTTCACACAGTGGGAAAGTCAATAACAGCATACAATCAGTAAACAATTCAGCTATTTTTAAAAGGACCTCTGCATTCATTTCAGTTGCTGTAATTTGAATTATTCTAGCGTGTAACACTTAAATTGTGTAAGACAAAGACCATGTCAGAGACACAGAAGAACTTGAGACAGAGGGAGACCTGGAAAGTGATTGAAGCCCACCTCAGTGAGGAACAGACTGGGAATAATTTGTTGAGATAATCACATCTGTACATTCACAAAATAACAGGAGGAAGTATTTTGAATCATTCCAAATATACATTATTTTTATTATTGTTGTCAACGCCATTATACATATATATATGTATATATATATAATTATTATTATTATTATTATTATTATTATGATTATTATTATTATTATAATACTCATTATAAGAAATATGAAGGGTGTAAAAAACAAATAGGAAAGGAAGCTACTTACCTCCACTGTATCCAAACTTAATCAAAAGTGGCGTTAGGATTCATATTACAATATCATGTGGTGCTCCTTCTGAACTGTCTTGTAATGTTTCCAAACCTCAGAATATGCTACTGATTGTGTTAAGCCTAAACCAGGCACAGACCCTCTCACTTCCCACTCCTGTGATTCTCATTCAGGGAGCCTCCCAGTAGGAATGTGAGCGTTGGTCTGACTTCATTAATCCTGACTGTTATGTTGATCTTGGCACCCACCACACAAGATGCCCTACTAGTAAAACTAAGGCGTTTGCCTTCAAAAAGCTGGTACTGAGATATTTAGTATGACCAAATGTTGCCAATGCAACTGCTTTGGCTACAGTATAAAATATAATATAGAACTGCACATATACTGTAAGTTTGATGTGGTTAGTTGATGATATGAACCATCAACCTGTGACTCACGTGTCATGTGGAAGATGCCGTCACAGGCGCTGATATGGGACAGGAAGGCATTTCCCAGGCCTTGGCCATCATGAGCACCTTTCACCAGGCCAGCAATGTCAACAACATTAAGGAACGCTGGGACTTTGCTGCAACCCAGGAAGCGAAAGGAAAAAGCCATTTAAGACTTAATCAATATTAGCAAAAACAGAAACTGTTCGCAGTGTGCTGCAATCCAATACAACGTTCCTGTAAAAAGTTCTACATTAGTGAAACTTCAAATTTGTGCCAAATTGAACTCTATGATTTTTTGAGACTGTAGTTTGTGATGTTATTGTATTGGATTGCATTAGACTGTATGGTGTTTTGTACAGACTGCTCCCTCATACATGTAAAAGTGGTGGACAAAATACCAGATATTCTTGTCAATATAATGTCATTTAATACAAAAGTACCTCAAACTAACTTAACACAAGTGAATATCTTAAAAGATAAGGTGTTGTTCTATATTTTTCTTTTTGTCAACAAATCCCAAACTGAAGATGTAAATCTTTTAAAAGAGGCTTTGTAATTTCCTAAAACAGTTTGGCAGTGTAGTTTTTAGCAAATGTTACTCAAACAGGAGTAAATAGTGCTTTTGTTGGGGACTATTTTCAGTCGCACATTAATAGACATTTGGTGCTCTAGAATTTATGGCAGCATGACGGTGTATGTGGGATTGACTCAAAATAAGCTACAGTGCCCATGGTCAGGGTAATATGTCACCCTGCCTAACAGTGTGGCTCAGTATTATGTGTTATGTGTTAGTAAAGTTTTTGGACAACAATAGAGGCACAGAGGAATAAGATCACACAGGATCATCACAGGAAATACTTGTTAGCAGGATCAATCCATTGTTGGTTTTTGTCTTTTCATGGGATTTTTTTAAACAATAAGAATTATATAGAATATCGCCAGCCCTTATAGGAAGGTAGAGTAGACAGGTAGGTATTGCAGAGCTGTAAAATTGCATTGCATTTTATTGCACAAATGTTTTTATTTTATGGTTACTGGTGTATTTTTGTATTAATAGCAGCAGAATCTCTGTTGCATGTGTTTAAGTTACAGTACAGAGCATGTACAGCATAAGCAGGACAGAACTGAGTATAAGCGGGCCGGTGAGATTCATACTGCTCTTTGAAAAGCAGGCACTAGTTCTTGTGACTAAAATTCATGCACTGAAATGTTCTGTGCTATTCAACATACCAATTCTTGTCAGTCAAAACGGGATATTTGTCAGTAGCTGGTGATTTGTCAGTATAGCAAAGCAGATCTGAATTCAACCTCCTTTAACAACCTCTATAAATGTGTATGATAACCAGGTGTTGGAGGTCCAGATGCTTCAGATTTTTTCCTTAACAGAAAACCTGCAGCAATCATACATCATACAGAACTGGCAGCTACATGTCAACAACATTGTTATATGTTTTCTCATACCTATAGCAAGAAGACCGTCAGAGACTACAGATCTGAAGTGTGAATAATAGGTGAACGACGAGACCCCATACCTGGCAGGTTTGTGGAATTGGCAGAGGAAATCATAGCGTTCATCTGGAATGGGCACTCTGCTTTCATTTGGGTCAATGGTGCAGAAGGGGAAATTTTCAGCTGCAGCCTGACTCTTTGTCAGCACGTTGAAAAAGGTTGACTTCCTGAAAATAAAAACAGCAGTGAGGCCAATCCATCTAAAAGTGCTGGTGTGTAGAGCCTGATAGTTCGATAGTGTGATCCTGAAACACTTCAGTAAATCATGCAAGATGGGCTTTTCTTTTTCTGCACAGGAAGGAAAAGGTTATTCTAATGGATTGAATATATGAGCACTTGAATCAAAAAATACTCTATAAAATACTATGCCCAATTACAAGGTCAGATAATCCCATAATAGATCAATTGTACATGGAATCGAGGGGCAAATTACATTTCTGATAGATCTCAGCTGTAGAACGGGATCAGCCAAACACTGCCCCATGTTGTGATCAGTGAGAGATTTATTTTCTATGGCACAAGCAGCTCAAGTGTACTTCAAAATCTACAGACAATGGCAAGTGTCTAAGAGTAATAATGGCACGGCAGTTAACTATAATCCAGGACTTTCCATCTTTATCCCCTCACTCGGTGCTTCACATTGAAATGATTGTTTGCTAAGTCCTATAGGCATGAAATTGCTCAAGATTGCCAAAGAGCATGCATTAATTCCTTATATAAAGCCAGATTGTTTCTCTAACATACTTGAAGGCTATTCTTGGGTCACCTTGGGGGGAAAAAGAAAGACAATCCACAGTAATACTACAACCATCATCGATATGAATAATTACGCAGCAAGTTACTTACTTACTTAGAAAAATACAAATTGGAGTGTAATGTGCTGGTCAGTAATGGGGAAAGTGATGTGAATTGAGAAGTTTAGTGTGTTTTTCCACTGGTCTGTGGTTGAAACTCCTTCTTATAGGGAGGTAAGACATATAGATGGAATACATAACAAATCTATCATGTGAGTGAAGTTGCATACTTAGGACATGTGATGACAACTGAGCAAACTCCAACTGCTGATGAAAACTAGGAGGCGGGTGAAATCTCCAAAGAGTGCTAATAAGTGGATCTTGATTTAAGATTAAATTAGTTGATTCACAAATTGAGTTTTTCAATTAAAAATCCAGGTGATCAATATCTACTCAAAAGTTACAAACAAGCTTTAATTTAATTTAGTTATTGCAAGTATCGGAAATTATATTTGACTCAGACTCTGAATACTTTGATCTTCTGACTCTGTTAACATTAAAGCATAGTTTGTTTTTTATTCTTTCTAACATTTGTAATTCCAGGGTTAAGGGGAATACTGTTAAGTGGAAAAATGAATCAATAATAAACACTTGTCGCCTGAAATCAAAATCTGTCCAGCCTTCTGCCAGAGAATAGTTGGTGAAAAGAGGTTTTTCCTTTGGTAAAGCTGGAAGAGTAGAAAGATGAGGAAGAACAGAACTATACAGTCAATGCACACACTATTGACTGTATCCCTAATCACACATACACATTTCCCTTCATAGCCATATATCAAATGGAACTATGATTCTAATAAATCACATGACCCTTGTTATGGTTGATATTTGTATTAACAACAGTTCATATCAGAAGAATCTAGATTCTTTGTTTTTCTGGTTGAATGGTTCGTTAATCTCAATCATCTTGGTTATCTTCCTTCAAGCTGCTTAATTCAGTTTCATAATGACACTGTTAGATTGTTTCTCACTATTAATCCACTCATCCACATTCACAGTAAATAAATGAAAGGTAAAAAGCTAATGTAAGAAAAAAGAGTTTTGTATGTCTGTGGAAAATATATATATATATACTGTATATATACGCTCACACATTTGGGACATACAGCATATATTGTCCCATATACAGTGCATAAATATGGGGAATATGAGCATATTAACTTATTAGGCATATTAAATTGGGCTTTTGGGACCTTCAAGTTAATAGAGATTCACAAGATACAAGAAGTAATTATCTAGAGATGAATTGTTCACTTTGGCTTCTTAATTTACATCTGCTACGTATACATGGGGACATGACAAGCACAAGTGCATAACGACTTTCTTGAGGCAGACTGAACTGATGCACTACAGGAAAAAGGCTGTTAGTTCATATGCAGTGTATACTGTACAGTGTGTCCCAATAAGGGGTTAAATGGACAAGACAAACCTTTTTCCGTGTCTATGAGCAGAGAGAACGGCAGTAAATAGAACATGTGCTGGTCTAAGAGTTGAAATAGCTGCAAGGTTGGCTGAATCACACTCTCAGGTTTCCCATGTGTGTGAAGAATGGTCAGTTACGCCCAACTAACAGCAGGCTGGCATCTGAACATGGTTCATT
Organism: Oplegnathus fasciatus; assembly: GCA_003416845.1. Lineage (NCBI taxonomy): Eukaryota > Metazoa > Chordata > Actinopteri > Centrarchiformes > Oplegnathidae > Oplegnathus > Oplegnathus fasciatus. The sequence continues at coordinate 808,687 of NTHP01000044.1, read as the reverse complement.
CATGAAGAAACCATAGGAGGGTTGACAAGTTGCGCTTTGACACAAATGTGGTATGGCAGGCCACAACCTCAATGAGTTCTACTTCTTACACCAGGAAGAAATTGTGGCTTTGCTGGGGTAAGAAATGAAAACACTGGACTCTAGAGAGTCGGATCTCTGTGCAATAAGCTCCAAAAACTGGAAAAACAGCTAAGACACACTACATGTGAAGAAGCACAAACATCCTCAAAAAACTGTATCTATATGGAGTGTTTATTCTACTTTATCAATATCCAGTATCTAAATATATAATGAAATGACTCCTGTGAAAAATACCCTCAGCCTGTACAGTAACTGGATAAAGTCTTGACATCACGGGCCTTTCTGTCCCTTTGAAACCTGCAGTTATCAAGTCTTACAAAACTTTCTAGGCTACTTGAATACAACAGTTCTGTTGAAAATGACTCAATAAATGTTTTAAGGAGCTGCAAAAAGATGAGAGCATGTCAGGTGAACAGAACATAACCTATCACCGCGACCCTTCATGTAGCTCAAAGGGGGCCACAGGAAAGTCATGTAGGGTCTGTCCTGTGATTACGCTCTGTCACTGATGTTGCTGAAGGTCTTGGTAGATGCTGACAAGGTGGATTTGTCTGACCCGGTCTGACATGCAGACAGTGTGTCAGCCTCCTAACACACACTGTGGACAGGTCGTCCACCTTACTGATAAATCTCACAGACTGAGTAACTCTTTGACTCTCCACAGGTTCATATTTCAGAGAAATATTCACCACCATTCAAACAATCACCTGTGCCCTATTGTAAATGCTCCACCCTCCCTGAACTACCTCACACATTTTCACTCTTCACATAAATTAATTGTGTTTGATTATGAATTGATTGACACCTCAAACAGACATTTACATAATTTCCTGTATCTACCCGTTTGTCTTTAAGCTAACATGTCTTTTGTGAACTTACATATACATACACTCCTCAAACACACCCTAAACACTAACATCATATACGCACCCTCCTTCTCCCTGCCAATAACAGCGCCATTTGAGAGACAAGATCCGGGACTCCGTTTTACATCCTGCAACTACTCCTAGAAGAATCTCATTTGGTTATAGCTTGCATTCCTTTAGCTCATTGTGTTAAAGAGTTTTAGGTTAGCTACAAAAGGTTACGTCATAATTGCAAGACACCAAAGTGTGTCTTCCACATTAGAACTAGACGTAGACGAGATTAGATCAATGAAAAAGAATACAAAACAACACGACAGAGTACTTTTATAATGCTGGATTTTCTCTCAGAGCTATTAAGTTCTAAAACTATGTATGTTTTTTTTCTGTTGTTTGTTTTCTGTTTGATTAATCTGAAAATGTAGAAAAGTTGCTAGACTTGCCAATAATCTCCTACATAATTATTTTCATTGAAGTGCCACAGGCACTGATTGTACCTGTGAGACAGGGAGCTGTTTCAAGCAGCTATGGGCAAACAGCCATGTTGAATTCCTGAACGAAGTACTACTTCATGCAGGAGTAATAGTGTCTGACTGACACGGTGCAGAGAGTTGTGTTGCTACGAACGCACAAGTGAATTTCACACAGTTTCCTCAAAAATGTATTCCATGTATTGTCGTACAGTGTGTCGAATCTACAGCAGAGGCTGGCCTACAGGGTGGCTCAGTGATGAGCACTGAAAGTCCTGCGTTCTCTCCTGTGGTTCCTCAGATTTCCTCCCACACTTCAGAGACGTGCAGGTTAGGTGAACTGGAAACTCTAAATTGCCCGACATATGACTGTGGTAGCGACAGTGTTTGACTGTGTACAGCATGTGTTTCCCTGTTATTGACTGGAGAGCTGTCTAGGATCCCTGACCTTTGACCGGTGCATTCGATAATGAGTGATAAGTGGGTATTTAAAATGAATGGACAGCAGTTGTTAATGCTTTTCATTCATTTAACATTCGTCTCAGCAGTCATAGTATTGTGGTGGGTTCATTTTTGCTCGCTGTGGTACAATTTTCATTCTAATGTAGATGGATCATGACACATTCTCATCAATAAGATGTCACATAGAATTAAGCTATTCTCTCTCACTTAAAACACTCTGCTGTAATAATAAGACTCAAATTCATAAATATACTATAAACTAGTAGTATATATTGTAAAATGATCAGAACTTTCACTATTTTATCAAAACTATGTTTTATGATGTACTACAACTCTTTGAAGTCGTAGGTTTACCGTCATCTACTATAACACCCTGGAAATAGAAGCAGTGTTTGAAGCATTTTGTAAATGTTTTGGCAGCTCACACACTTTTATTTAGACTGAAGGAAAGTTAAGACACTGGGAAGGAAAGACGTGGGATGAAAAGCTCTTGTGGGATTTGATCCTTGGCTAGTGGGGGCACGTGGTTCCAGACACTTACTGTAACACCCTTAGGAACACTCCTCAGGTTGTTAAGGAACACTGACGTTTTTTTCTACGGACACTTGTCTATTTTTTGGTTTTCTGGCTATTATGTACATCTAAAAACTTATATATCATGCTACTTGTCATTTAGCTTGTTTCAATACAAAGTGTGGCATGCACAAAGGTGTGAAAGCTCCATTTGGAGGACAGTCCCAGCCACAAATGTAAATAAAGTCTGAAGTTGTCTGTGCATCTAAATCCACCATCTTTCTTTAAATCTAATTTCTGCTCTTCAGTCATGTATTCTACTGTACTCGGCTTACATTCTGCCTTACATGCGTTTATATTTATGGTATCATGGAGGGCAGACATAGTTCAGATGTGGACAGAGCACATGCTGGTGCATGCAGTGTGGATGGTGAAAAGGCGACACTATCTTTGCAAATAAAAACAGTTTACTTACCCAACATTGGGCAGGCCAACAATTCCTATTTTCAACGAGGTGCCAAACCTTCCAATCAGTGGTGGCGGCTTTGGTGCATCATCTCCTTTTCCCTAATAAAGACAATGTGGAGATGTCCGCAGTCAGAACGAGCGCTTGCCATTACATAATCCACAATGCATGCTCATTTTTGAATGGAGCTATTCCTCATAAAAAGTGCACCTTCTTTGGAGCCATTCCCCACAGTTAAGCTTTTTGCTGACTTCCACAACAGCTCACCAACTCAGAGAAAAAAAAACCACACTCATTGACAGAAAAGGGGCTAAGCTAAGTCCTCATATGCAACCAGTTGACTGACACTTCAACTGGCTCGCTCCCCCGCGCTCAAAATAGAACATGCAGCCCCTGGAAATGAAAGTTGACACTGTAAGCTGGCAAGCTGACCTTTACTTCCAAATTTAGCTGTCGATACTATCGATGCAGGCCGATGAGCTGCTATTAGATCAATCTTACACAGAAGTGTTAGTTGAAAAGTACGCATTGAAAGGGTAGTTAATCTTTATCAGAGTCTTGACTGTGTTGCCAACAGCTGCCTGCTTCCTATTAACATTTGAATCATCTGTCCTGACAGTTGTCTAACTGAAGACATCCACGAGTTGCGTCTCTGTACTGACAGGTCGGAGCAAATTTGCCATTTCCCCTTGTTTTATAGCTTATCGACTTCCTACAGCAATAAATCCTTATTGTCGAACAGTTTATTTCACAGTGCACTTTAATGTGTATCAATTCTGTTTCCTTGCTGTGGTCTCTATTTACCTGCCACCAAAATAAACAATGACCTGGCAACCCTAAAGTGAAAGTAATAAAACAAACTCATGGGAATCGGCAGATGAGACACAGACATTGTCATTTAAAGCCACCCATAACAAAATAAAGAAGAATAAATACAGTTTTTATCATCATCTTTGCATTAACAAAATGCAACATGTTAGAACCCTAAAATATCTGTAAGAAAAGGAAGATATTCTCAGTAAAAGCATCTTCAGAAAATCTTCATACTTTTTCAATTTAATGAGCTTCCTCTGATCTACCATGATACAAGTGCAAGTCAGACAACAATGTACAGCTTCAGCACCACAGAGATAAAGTGTAACATCATTGCACTCATACTTTCCTCCAACCCCCTTGGAGAGAAACAGGTGTAGCCACACGAGCACGCGAAATTACAACAATTAGTTAAATGTCCTCAAATAAACTTCCCTCTGCAGAAATACAAATTAAAGCACACAGGGGCACAACCAAAAACCATCGCCCAAAATCCAGCAGCCTGTCTGGTTTAACATGCAGAAAATGAGGCTCTAATAATCTGGATTTGAGGCAAGTGAGGGTGGCTTTGTAGAAAGAATTTAAATGAATAGGTCTGAATTAATCATTTATCTTTTGTTGATGGATGCTCCCCCACTTACACTCATCACAATAGATGCAGAGCGTTTTGTTCGACCAAATAAATCATTCCCATTGTTTAAGGTACATTGATCAATCTAATGGCTTGTAATAGGCTCCTAATTGCCACAGAGAAGTGCTCACGAATGGAGTCCAGAATTACAGATTCAACTCAAAATTCTCACTTGAATGACAAGGCAAGATCATGTTCTCCCCTTTTGTCCCAAGTAAACATCATGTGAAAAAAAAAATCACTATTATTTTATTATTCCAGGTTGATGTGACAAATAAATTTCCTTCCATATAAATTGAAGGCAAAATATATAAAAAGACAAGTACATTTATTGGTGCATAAAGATTCTGTGATGCCCATGCAGATTTCTTTGTTAGAAGCATCATTATTCCAATGTGAACGGCCACACTGCTCCACATTAAGATATAATACAAATAATCATGCACACAAGAATATTAATTTGAACAAAAGGAGAGAAGACTGGAATATCTATCTATAATTAATGGAGACTGAAACCAGTGAAATCATGTTTTTTTATTTTTACAAATAATTGTGAAGTTAATTATAAGGTAAATCTATTGTCTTATTTTTTTTTTATTATTATTAACGTATAATGAAAACAAATGTCCTTACAGTCTGCGTTCATTTTCATTTAACGCTCGAATTATTCGGACTTCTTTAGCAACAATCAACTTTGTTTATGTAGAATAGACATTTAATACTGTTAACAGCACTCTGCCAAATTGTCATGATTGCAAAAAATGATTCCATTTTCTTGGCAGCGCTCAGTATTTGATGAGACTGATTTTTATTCACCCTTGTAAAGGTGGGGTTTTAAAGCAAGAAAAAAAAGAGTATTTGAACAAATTGCGCCTGTGTTGACTGGCAGCATTCATACTCTATAATGGAGCATTATTTGCCCGTTTTGAATACTGTAATGCACATCTTTCGGTCAAGCCTTTCTCTGGAAAATTGCTTTAACTTTTAAAGGGATGATGATTCACGTCAGAGCAGGTCAATTTTACATTATGCCATTATCCCTGGCGTTTTAACAAGCTATGGGATATGCCGGCTTATTGAATTGTGATATTAAAAAGAAAAAAAAACAATAACAGCAGCGAGTTGAGGAAAAATTGTTGAAACACGGCATCCTCTTAATTGTCCACAATTTAATTAAATGAGTGATTAGGCTGGCGTTAGATTTTATTTCTGCCTCCTGTTAAATCATTTTAATGGAGGAGACTGGCGGCCTTACAGCAGGCTTCTCCTGGATGCTGAAACTTTTTTTCCGCCTATAAAATACTGCACACGCTGATCAAGCAAGCTGTCATTTTTAAGTAACCCCTCACCTGCACTCCCCCCACAAGGAGGTGAGGGGGGTAGGGGGGTAGGGGGGTGGTGGGTGCACGTACGGCACGGCCGCGCGCGAACAGGACCACACGCACGGGCGCAGACGCGCGTGGATTTTGGCTGCAAGTAAACAGGTTAGTTGATCAATTAGGACTCATAATCTGTATTTTATTTTCTTCACGTGTTCAGAGAGAAGTGGTTTTATTCAGACGGCTCGTAAATGATCTACCCGCGCTCGGAAAAGAAGCGAAGTCTGTGCTGTCAGGCCTGCTTCTGGATTTCTTCACTAAACTTAATCCATCTGGGAGTTTCCAATATGAGCAGCCGCGACTTAAAAATTTAGGAAAGAGCACGTAACATCAGTAGTTCCCCTCCGAGCATAAACTGCGCCATAACGCACAGCAGCGCGCACCGGCCACACACTGTTTTGATAAAGTCATCAGCCACAGCAGCGTCTCTCGCATCGTTCAGGACACTGTGCGCTTAAATAGCAACATTTTCTCAATGACGTGTTGCGCATGATCTGGATACTGGAAATCAGAAGGGAAACCTGGAGCTACACAGTGTCACCACAATCCACAAACGCTTTTTTTTTAAAAATGAGTGAAAAGCTTACCTCTTGGAGAACTGACGTGTGAACTCAATACTGCAATGAAAGGAGACATTGAGTCTCCGTGTGAGAATACATAAAAATAACTGTATGCATTAAAAAAAAAACCAAATCGTGTCCTGTATGACAGTCTGAGCAGAGGCTGCACAACAGATGATTGACGGCGGGGTTTTTGGTGTTTCTGTCTGCGGTCGCGTCTCCCATTGGCTGACTTCATCCCCAGCCACGAATGCGGCTATTAGATTGGCTGCGCGTCCTCACCAGCTGTACTTCAAAGAACACGCTCTCTACAACTAGGTAGTGTTGGGGAGCCGCGAGCCAAGAGAGAAACCGTGTGACCTGAGTCAAACACGGTGAGTCTGAATCAAATTGGAGCCGTACAGCACTGAAATCGCGAACACTCTCACCACAGCACAGACCCTGGATATGGCTACGTCTATACTTGGGGTGAGTCTGACTTTGTATTTATGCGCAAAAGTTGTGCGTAAAGTTATTGTAGCTAAAACAAAAAGTGTTTGCTGCTCTCATAAACATGCTTGCTTTCAAGTTTGCAGTTAGGATTTACTACTGTGTTATTTACCATCACTTTACTCGTCTCTGTGGTTATTTATTATTAAAAAATGAACAATTTACCGGCATTTAGGTAAAGCTTGGCGGCATCCAGATCAAACCAGAGCTGACCAAAGTTTGGAGTGTTTTTAGTATTTTCTACCCAGTGTGTTTTCACGGCAGATATCTGACGCAGTTTATATTCTGAGAAAGTTCGTAAAAATGTTAATCATTATTACTTGTAGGTTATATTTTATTTATGCTGTACGCTTGTTAAAACACGCTTCTTCCTCTCCAAACACATTTATACTTTAAATAATTACAGTTGTTATAATTTATTTGTTGAAGTCCTGTTTTGTTGTGAATCAGTCGTCTGCTTCTCAGTTATGCTGGTTCTTCTCTAAGCAATATTTATGTTGCCTGTTTTAAGTCCAACTTTTCTATGTGTTTTCCAGGAAGAGCCACGGTTTGGAACTACACCTCTAGCTATGCTGGCTGCAACTTGCAATAAAATTGGCAACACCAGTCCTCTTACAACTTTACCTGACTCGAGCGCTTTCTCAAAAGGTGGATTTCATCCGTGGAAAAGATCCTCCTCCAGCTGTAACTTGGGATCCAGTCTTCCCGGTTTCACAGTAGCAACGAGCCGCGCGTCGACAGGACTAACACCGACCAGTGGCACGGGCAACAGCGCCTTTTGCTTAGCCTCCACCTCCCCGACCTCCTCTGCGTTTTCCACAGAGTACAGCGGTCTGTTTTCCAACTCTGCCAGCGTCACATCCCAAGAGTCTGGGCAGTCGGCTTTTATCTCCAAAGTCCACACATCGGCAGAGACTCTTTATCCGCGGGTGGGGATGGCGCACCCGTATGAGTCGTGGTACAAGTCCGGTTTCCACTCGACCATCTCTGGCGATGTCGCCAACGGTGCGTCCTCGTGGTGGGATGTCCACACTAATCCCGGGTCGTGGCTCGATGTCCAGAATCCTGCAAGCACCCTCCAGACCTCACTGCACTCCGGGACGCCTCAAGCCATCCACTCCCAGCTGAGTAGCTACAACCCGGACTTCTCCTCGCTGACCCACTCGGCGTTTAGCTCCACTGGAATCAGCCCCTCCGCGTCTCATCTACTGTCTACCAGTCAGCACCTGTTAACGCAGGACGGTTTCAAAACAGTCATCCCCACTTACACAGACGCTTCTGCCGCCAACGCCATGATTTCTGGGGGCAGTTCAGGAATAAGTAGCTCCTCAAGGTCGTCCAGGCGGTACTCCGGCAGAGCAACATGTGACTGTCCGAACTGCCAGGAGGCTGAGCGGCTGGGACCCGCCGGGGCCAGCCTGCGGAGAAAGGGACTCCACAGCTGCCACATTCCCGGCTGCGGTAAAGTGTACGGAAAGACATCTCACCTCAAAGCGCACTTGAGATGGCACACCGGCGAGCGGCCTTTTGTCTGCAACTGGCTTTTCTGTGGCAAAAGGTTCACTCGGTCCGATGAGCTCCAGAGACACCTTCGCACCCACACCGGCGAGAAAAGGTTTGCTTGCCCGGTGTGTAACAAGCGCTTTATGCGGAGTGACCATTTGAGCAAGCACATCAAAACGCACACGGCCGGTGGAGGAGGCAAAAAGGGGAGCGACAGTGACACCGACACCAGTAACCTGGAGACCCCGAGGTCCGAGTCCCCAGAACTTATTTTGGAGGGGGTAAACCCGAGAATCACTGTTAAGGATCCGTCTCCTCACGACGAGCCCTAATGAGGCTTCACCCCAAAAATCAAAACCAGATTCAAAACTGCACAGCAATGAAAACGGGTCTTATCTGACAGACAATAACGGAGAAAATATTTCAAGAAGCGATGGCAAAGTCTAAAAAATATATTCTCCACAGGCGTAACGAGTATTTCATTCGTAAATCCATCTAAAGAAAACAGAGTGGTTTCCTGTAGGCCTTGGGGGATTTTTAGGGGCAACTTGAAAGTGAAATGGATGTTTGCTATAAAAGGTGCGCGAAACCTGTTGAACTTTGGTTGGACAATGTGAGTTCCATCTTGTATATTGACGACTAAACTATGTGTTACTTTCATGTAAATGTTAGGCTATGATTGTTTTATTCGTGTTGGTATCCTGGAAATCAGGGAGTTTACTTTCGACGCACTTTGTGGATATGTATGTACACAGCTTTTTCAACTTTGGTTAACCATTTTATTTCTTTGCTCGAAAAATATCTATATATAAATGTTTACCTGTATAAAGTCACACGTATAAGACTTTCATTTTATCGTAATTAAAACATCTTAAAAAAGGCTGTAATGGTGTGATGTAGATTTTATATTTTTTGTTGAATTGTTTGTGTTAGATTTTAATTTGAAAAAAATGTTTTATTTAATTTAGAATATTATTTTAAACCGTGACTGCTGTTACATGCTATTTTTTTCTTAAAATCACCTATAATACCTTGACTTTCCCCTATGGAATAAATCAATGTTTAATGCCCCGGAACAAAACATTTCATGCCCAAATGAAAATCTTGTTAAATGGTATTAATTATGACTTGGAGCACATCGCAGCCCCATGTGTCTTGTATTTGCGATTAGGGATTCGTGTCTTATCAAATATCTAATTAATCTCCGAGACATCTTTTGTTCAGTTTCACTTTATCGGGGGGTTTCCGAGGGGGTTTGATGACAAAGGTCCCTGAATATTTATTCTAATTGTCCAAATTAACTGCTTTCATTTGCATAGCAATCCATGGACCGAAAACGAGGATACGGCTCCTTTCTCTTTGCCAGAAGCCACATAGATGTTCTGGGAACAGTTTTTTAAACTTTAGAAAAGAGAAGGGGCAAAGAGTCACATGCAAATGTTGAATTTGAAATGCTCTTTGCTCAGCGCAGTCAAATGGTGCCCGCATGTTATTTGAATATCAGTGGCCCCGCATTGAAAGGGTTCAAGGATGCTCTCTGACTTCTTTGTGCTTACCCAGTGCAGCGTCCGACTCTCAAAGAAAAAGCCGGGGAATAATTACAGCGCGAGTCCAGGACTGGGAATACGTCAGGGAAAAGCATCTCATCCAGACACCCTCTTTTTTTTTTTTTTTTTT
>NTHP01000044.1:780153-797429 GCA_003416845.1 Oplegnathus fasciatus | reverse complement strand
TTTAGATCAAATCTGTTTTATGAGTTCACATTTTAGAAATAAAATCTGTAATTTTAGGCCTAAAAATAAAAAGAAGAAAAAAATGTCGAATTTAAGTGGCTTAAAATATAAGAATTGTTTAAATTCAACACCATTCTCCCACATCAAAACATAAAATACTGGTCTGCATGAATAAAAATACAGTTTTTATTACGGTCACTGCTTGCTTTTGTTTTGTTTCTACTATAAGCTGCATTTACACGCAGGATATTTGGACAGAAATCATATTTGTTTTGTTTGACGCTGGCAAAAATCCGACAGGACGGATTTCACAGCTTTAGGGATAATATTTTAGAAACATTTAAAAAAGAAAAAAAAGAAAGAAAAAGATGAAGATGTACAAAAGTGTAATAATTTGCTATCAAGTGCCCAGAGCTTAAAGATCATTTAGTATTTAGTGAGAATACACTAGCGATAATCAATCAACAGACAAATCCACACCTTCATTTTCATCAGATCTTTGACGTTCACATTCACTTCATCCATCGCAAATAAACGCATTCAATTGAGATGATTAAGAATTTAATCAGAAAATAAAAGTCCTGATTTTTGTCAGGAATCAACAGCCGTCTAAGCATTACAGTTTACAATGGTGATATTTCCAAAAAAAAGGACACAATAATGAAAGTGAGATAAAAACTGCAGCGCCAGAAACAGTCTTTCTAGTGGCCAACTGACCATTAAAACGAGTCCAACATTTCCCCATCAACGGATCATTGCAGCAAATTGCTTCCTATGGTAATCAATTAATTTAGAGCCTTTCATACAGCACAAGACAACACGAGAGTGCAATGAGCTGCATCTAGATATTAACTGTCCACTGCTTCCCTCTGCTGGAGGAAAAGGAGACCGGCGCACAATATCTGCAGTTTTAAATAAAAGGGGAGACTGAGTTGACCAAGAATACAGAACAGTCACCGCAAAAGTCATTCAAAGCATTTTCACGTTTTGTCCAATATTGTAAGAGGGAGAAAACAAACAGTCAGTGCTTTCTTTTCGCTCTGTCTTGGCTTCTCTCTCTTCTCTCCCTACTCCTACTTCTTCCCCTGCCCTCCCTTTCATTCCTCCTTTCCCTGCTTCTGCTCCTCCCATCTGCTGTTCCGCCTTTCCTTCCATCTGTGCTACTTCTGTTCCTCTCACCATCTCCACTGTGACGCCCGTCTTTACCTCTGTCCTCCCTGCCTCTCTCGCGGCTCCTACTTCTGTCCAAGCCAGACTTGGAGCCGCTAGGTCTCTGCCTGTCCCTGCTGTTGTGTCTCTTTCTCTCTTGACCTCCCTCCAGCTTGATCTTGATCTTCTCCTGGCTGCGATTTCGACTCCTGCTCCTTCCCCTCTCTGTCCTTGTTTGTCTGTAATCTCCGGACTCCTCCTCAGGCCGCTTCTGTCTAGTGCGAGGGCTCGGTGACCTGCTCCTATGAGCGGAGGCCTTTTTCTGACTCTTGACTCGGCGCTCGCTCTTAGAGCTGTTATCCCGACAGGAATCTTTTTTCTTGTTCTTCTTTCTCTTTTGGCTCTTGAACTTGCCATGGCTGTCTGAATCTGAGCCACTATCACTATCACTGCTGCTGCTGCTGCTATCGGAGGAGTCACTCGAGCTGTCACTACTTTCTTGCTTTTTCTTGTGCTTTCTTTTGCTTTTCTTCTTCTGTTTTTTGTTCTTCTTTTTCTTGGCCTTCTGCTTTTCCAGGCGATCGAGTTTTCTGTGAAACAGGAACACAAACATTCAATAAACGTTCTCCAACACGGCATTAACATGACAAAGTCTGTGAATGACATCAAAGTTTAAGGTAAATGTAAAACACTTAATCAAAATGGAAAGCAATTTTAACAGTCTCATAAAAACTGGATGTATTTTCCTTCTTTTAAAAAATTTTTTTTTTTACACCTGATATACTGTATATAATAAGCTACAAATACATACATACATATATATATATATATATATATATATACATATATATATATATTTTAATTTAAAATAAATGTAAACTTGTAATTAATCAGATCATTTATCTGGGTCCACTCAGCTTACTCGATCAATATGAGGCTTAAAAATATTCAAACAATGTGAAAAAACCCTAACCCCTATAATTTTGGCTCAGTAATCAAAAGTCTACTCCTTAAAGCTTCCATACATTAAGATTTGTAAACTGTGCTCCATTTTTACCTGAGGAGCTTCTGTTTTTGCTTGGTCGTTAATGACTTCAGAAATTCCACCTCGGGATCATCCTCTTCATCACTGGCAACATATTCCTGTGAAAGTACACAGCACTGTGAAATCTGCATTGAAATCAAAACACAGTTAAAAATGACTCCCAAAAGGTAAATTTGAGCAAATCTACATTTGATTACATCAGTTAAACACCTTTAAACAATGATAACATGTTTTGTTTCCAATCAAATCTGTTCACTTGTCTTAAGTTACCTTAATAACTGCCCCCTTTGCATTATTTACATATGCTAGGGACATACCAAAGATATAATTAGTCTTTTCTCTCTGAAGGTGTGTGTGTTCGTATATCATCCTATGTGTGCAAAGATGGGAGTGTGAGACAGACAATTACCTGCGATGGATCACAAACAGTAGCATTCCTACCAAGGACACATTTTTTCAGGGCAAACCCACTGTTTCGCATCTCCGCCATTAACTCCGAGGGGTGCATCGACGGACCTGTTAGCACAAATCACAGCCTCAGAGTCTCATTGATGTCAAACCCATGCCAACCACTATCTCCACAGTGGGAATTTCAGGGGCGGCTTTGTTAACAGAATGGGACATCAAATCAACTCACTCCACTTCCGGCTGAGCAAATCATACAATATCATTCTCTGCCAAAGCCGCAGTTAGGGGAATCAGAATACACAATAATTACATTTTTTCTCCCGGCACAGGAGGGGGACCATTACAGCACTCCACCATCAACACCATGCACTGACTGGACTCTCCCAGGGTAAACATTATTACTTCACAACTCAACTCCCTGATTGCAGAACCCAGAATCAGCTCGAGCCTAGGAGCTCCAGCAGAAACCCGAGAGGAAAGATACAGTAGGTGTACCTGCTGCAAAGTCTGTGACAGACTGAAGCGAACACACCAGCCACAGATATCTATACCCTGTTTTTTTGTACCACATAAAATTATTTTTCAGTTTTTCCATTACAAAATTTACAACAACCCATGTTTAATAGAAATATACATTTCTGGGGGAACCAAATTTCAGCAGGTAAAAGCCTATCTATATATTAATTAAACTTGTAATGATTGCTTATTGTAAGTGATCCAAATATTTATATGATAATGGTAACAGGTGCTTAACTGCTGCTTAGTTTGATTAAATCATTGCTTATGTTTAATTCAATAACATCAAAAATAAAATATGTATGTAAAATCGTTGTGGTTTGTTTATATACATATTAAAGCATGTTAACACTTAATTACATCGATACACAGAAAACTGCAGGGAAGATGTTTAAAATGATGTGTGCTGATTGTATGTACTCTACCTGCTGCCTCCTCTGAGGCTACAGAGCTGGCATTGATACCAGACAGCCCGTAGAGAGGACACTCTCTGTCTGTGTTCACATGGCCCCATTTGTGGCATTTGATGCATCTCACGTTGCGCACCTGCAAAGTTAACAACAGACATTATTTTGAATTATGTATGCATAATAATTCAAACAAAACCACACTCTACATATTGTTAAATTATGGCAACACCTTATTATAAGGCAAAATACATTCTATTAATGTGTTAGGATTTAAATTCATGACAACTTTGATTTTATTTATTTACAGTGTGTTGTATTTTATAATACAGTGGTTCTTAATCTTTTCAGCTTGTAACCCCTAAATACAAATCCCTGTCTACATGCAAACTCTGGTCACAGGTCACGGTTTAAGTGTGGACATGTAACAAAAAAAGCAAAAATCTGAGAAAAATAAAGGCATTTTGTTTAACAGACATATATTTTATTTTGTTTCTTATTACTTTAAATCAACTTGGGACCCCCTTAGATATAACCCCCAGGTTGAGAATCACTGGTGCAGTGTGTGTGTGTATATATATATATATACACACACACACACACACACACATATACACACATTTCAAATAAATAAAAATCATCACACACCTGGATTCCAAACGGTTGATCTCTAATATTCATGTCATCCTTTGCATACCTACACGAGAAAATTAAAGGTAAAAAAAAGAATGCAAATTCTTGAAGAGTGTTGGATAATATGCCAAGAAGACTTCTTTATGTATAAAAATCAACTGCTCACTTCTCTCGAGGAGCCACCTTCTGCCACTCAAATTTGTACTCTTCCTCCCCATCCTGAAAAACAAACACATTTTCAATATGAATTTTATTATGTAAACCCTTCTTGGTATAACTGAACGGAAACCAATGTAAAGCAAACTCAAGATGTGTACAAATTCTCAAAGCATACTTATTGTGTAATTGTATAGGTTCATTATTTTCTCTAGTCTACCTCTTTCTTTTCCTCTTCAGAGCAGAAGACAATTATGAAGAAAAACAAAACAAATGAACAAGTATTAAAAACGTTAAACATCAAACATTATTTGACAGAAAACTGGTGTTTGAGATTAGTGAAAAATATAAAGTCTGCAGGGATCACAATTGCTCAGCTCAGATGACCGTAATGATTTACCTTTGGATGCTCCAGGTGGAGCCTCGTACATAAAATTGAGGCCATTTTTAACACGATCATCCCCCATCAACAACCTAAAGGTGAGAAAACAATATGTTGTACTTCGAAACATCGAATCTAAAATTATTCAGTATGTATACTTTATCGTTACACTAAATAAATTAGTTTAAAAATAAATCTCTTATTCAGAAAGCAGACTTGTAGGAGACACATGGTTTCGTTCTGCAGCAGTGCTCTGCAACATTTATCTGACCTGTTGTTGTAAGTTTCCTGCTCTTTCAGATAGGCCTGCATGAGTTCTTCTTGCTTGGTCTTCTCGAATGTCAATTTCTGTTCTGCTATCCATACCTGTAAGATAAAAAGAAAAGGGTGATTATGGTACACACTCTCTCCACTTCGTTTTGCATTTCCAATTCATTTTTTGTCACCTTACTTGCCTGACAGACCTATATTGTACATATTTCCTATGTTACTTGGCTAAAAGTCAGTTCAGTTTCTGTGCAACCCTACATGCAGTTACTGACCTGTACCATTTTATAACCATATAAACCATATCAGAGCAGAGATGATTTGTTGAATAATCGAATGGTTGATCAGTTGATTGGTAGAAGATGGACTGGCAACAAATTTGATAATCATTTAATAAATTGTTTACATTATTTTTCAAGCAAAAACGCCAAACGTTCATTAGTTTCAGCTCCTCGGATGTAAAATTTTGCTGCTTTTCTTTGACTTATGTGACAGTAAAGTAAAGTGATTATCTGAGGATTATCCGAGCTTGGGCTCTTGGAAATTATGATGGGCATTTTTCACTATTTTCTGGTATTTTAGACACTGAACGATAAATCCTGAAAGTAATTAAAATCCTTGCTAGTTGCATCCCTGAAGCAAATTAATGAACAAAGCATGCAAACATATATTTAATCTGTTTTAAAATGTATTTATGAGATATGGTTGAAAGGTAGTAAGGTGTACATAAAAATATTAATATTACCAGCTAATATACTGTACCAGAGGTGACTGAGAGCTCTCTTGCATTAATGCACAATTAAAATGACAAACATACACACACTAAGGAGGACATGCAACACTACAACATTTAGAAACAACACTGACACTCAGATTAAATCAAACGATTTGTAAATATTAACAGCGAACAGGTTTGCGTAGTACAAAAATATGACAACGCAGAGCAATTTTATTGATCCATTCCATCAAAACTTAACTATGGGATGGGATTTCTCACTCTTATAAAGCATCTGTGTGCAGCACAGCATACAACTGCTGTTTTGGCATATGGAGATTTTAATTAAACAACTTGAGATTGAAAACTATTAAGTATTGTCCAGAATATAAAGCTTGTTGCCAGCAAATTGAACTAAAGACAGCTGAAGTGAACACTGTACCTTTAGATTAGCTCTATTCAACGCTAACTACAAAACTTAATAACTAACGTTAGCTAGCTTAACGGTGTCAACAATGAATGTAGCGTTAGCTTACATATAACGTTACCATACATGTTTTGTCTACACTCATGATTCATACAGAATAAAGCGTCCACTCTGAGGTCGACATTTTCTATTAAGTAATTATCAAACTGATCAAGCTAGCTCTTGCTAGGTAGCAAAAGCACTACACAGTAAGCATAGCTCGCTAGCTACCATGCTAACCTGATGTCCTCAAGCAGTAACGTTAAGGCTAACTGTAGCTAGCACTCACCTTTTTGATATTTGACTTCGACGCAGGGTGGAAATCCTTCTTGCACATGAAATTTGCAAATGACTTCCCCATGGCTGACAACTTATAATGTCAGCTCAGTGGACGAAGTAGAGTTCAGTTCAGCTAACGGAGGCGCTAGCGTAGCTTCCTCCGCATGTAAACAAATCCGTCTGCATGAAGATGGTTCTATATTGTTGTTAAGAGGGCGGGGAGCCGTTGACCTACAGAAGTCAGTTAAGCTTTAAACTTGATTTATGAGTTAAATCCACCTTTATATCAAAATCATCGTAACACAGCAGTCTGTGTAGATTAAAATAAAGCTACGTTATTTAGAAAATATAAACAAAAAGCTACATTACTTGATTTATTTTGTTCATGTAGATAATTAAAGGGTTATAAATGGGCATCTGCTTCACAGACAGTAGTAGAAACAGTATTGCAATAATCTATAATCAAACAAACAAATAAGATGTTAAAATGTGAGATTTTCTTCATTTTATGATCCATGCTGTTTGTTATTCCACAACTGGTTTAACCACGAATATAAAACTGACTTCAGCTCGGTCACGTGACTGTACTGTTTCCGTGTCAGAGGCTGTGACGTATGACATCATATGGAAACAGAAATGAAAATAGAAACTGACGGTGCTCGGTAAGACTGGCAAACACTGGTAAAGTTACTTGGTTGTAATGATGAGTATGGTCACAGCATTACAAAGCACTGTGCATTGTTTGTCTCTGGCTGTTTGGCGTTACAACAGCACGCTTAAGGCTAACTTTAAATCTGAACTCATATCAGTGAGGTGTGTTCAAGGTGTTAGTCATGCTAAGGTCTTCAGATCTGTTCATTGAATATGCAACTTATCTAATCAATTTCTGTTAACTCTCAACAAGTTTGTGATTCAAAATGCACCCGTCCTCCTGTGACACCTTTGTGGCTCTGCCCCCCTCCACTGAGAGACAACGCATCATCTTTGGGAAAAACTCAGACAGGCCTTGTGATGAAGTCCAGGAGGTGGTGTACTTCCCTGCCAAAGACTATGGTGCAGAAGAGAAGGTTGAGGTAGGTGACACAGACAGCCTCCAACCTTAACTTTCCCACACTGTGTCTGCTCCTTGGTGCCATTAGATAATCATTAACAGCTTTTGCCCCTGCGTCTCATTTCTCTTGTGAACAGTGTACATACATAGAGATTGAGCAGGTTGCCCACACTCATGCAGTTGTGTTGAGCAGACCAGCATGGCTGTGGGGGGCAGAAATGGGCGCGAATGAGCATCAAGTGTGTATTGGAAATGAAGCAGTGTGGGGGAGAGAGAGTGCTGATGGCGATGAAGCTCTTCTCGGCATGGATCTTGTCAGGTAAAGTCCCTGTAAAGGCAATTGTTTGTGTTACCAAAGCCTCTGTCACTTCCCAAACTATCCTCATCTTGAGGTGCAAAGAGACATTTAATGACATAGTACCAGCCAGAAACAATTCAGTATTTAATGTAGATGAAACAAAACATGAATCTACAATTTTCCAGGCTTGGACTTGAGAGAGCCGATACAGCTGAGAAAGCTGTGGATGTTATTACAGAGCTGCTGGAGAAATATGGCCAGGGAGGATCCTGCATGGAGGACGAGTCTGGCTTCACCTACCACAACAGCTTCCTCGTCTCAGACAGGAAGGAGGCATGGCTGCTGGAAACGTCAGGGAAGTACTGGGCAGCCGAGAGAGTGGAAGGTAATGAGAAAAAGAATACTAAGGGTAGGTGACTATTTGAAATACAAGGAAATGGAAGTCTGCAGTATTATCATAATTGAAATCCACAAAGAAAAGTAGGCTTCCTAAACATGTCAGTAGCTTTATGTACAGTCTATGGTCAATGATAACAAAGAAGAAAAGGAAGGGGCCATTCAGTGCAGAAAAGAGAGAAAATTAAATCTGCTCAGTATATGCAGAAATGGCGGGCACTCATTTCTAGAGGCTGACATGTCTCTAGAAATGAGGAAAAAGGAGGAAGTGACGTTATAATTATGTCATAGCCAAAAGCCTCAACTATAAAGCAGTATGATTCTTACATTTTTGGTAAATCAAGCTCGGAGCTTCCAAAGGAAAATGATAGATTCTTCATTGTCCTTTTCAGGAAATTTGTTGCCAAAGTCTGTACAGAGCCTCACATAGATACATAGGTACATAAAAAAAACATTATACACCACAACAACACTACATTAGTGATATCAGATACATCCCCCATTTATACACACATCACTGTACACCTAGCACCTACACTCGTGACAGTTACTGGTGTGTTTTGTAGAGTGCTGCTTCAGCAGAGGGGACAAAACTTCTGCCATAACCAGCCCATTTCCAGACCAGGGATCTGTATCTATGTCCAGATGGAAGCAGTATGAAGAATGGATGAGGGGGTGACTGGGGTCATGTGCTATGGTGTGTGCTCTGCATGACATAGCTTTGCTGTTGAGGTCTGAGAGGTTGGGGGTGGGGAGGCCAATAATTTTGGAGGCGTAGTGTGTGATGCGTATGAGTTTGTTCTTATTGCTGGCAGTTAACATGGTGAAGAAACAGGGGGAACAGCAGAGGAGAATGGGTTGGATGATACTTTTGTAGAGCAGCAACAGAAGGTGGGGCGCGGCAGAAAGTGCTTTGAGTGTGCGGATGGCAGAGAGTCTTTGTTGGCAGCGTTTGAGGATGTCAGTGGTGTTGTTGTTCAAAGCTCAATTTACTGTCCAGGGTGAGTCCAAGATATTAGAAGCACTCCACCATCTCAACAGTGTCATTATTGATGCAGGTGGGGTTGTGGGTGGAGTTGTGGGCAGTGCTGTGTGTGCTGGGAGTGTTAATTAACAGTTCAAAGCACCTGAGGAAGTTTGAATGCTGCAATTAGAGCCCACCTGATTAATTATATTGGCTGATATTATTTTTATTACAGGTTTATTAGTTTATCACTGACATATTGGTATCTCTGTATATGCCAGCTAAAAAATGTCAAGAAATTGCAGTAAAAAATGCCAAAGATACAGATGTCTGCGGTAGTTTAGAATCAGTGTCACCATTATATAGTTTGTCCACCAGAGAGCGCTGGCAAGTTTATTTTTCTACTGTAAAATGTCCCATTCAGTACATACTGTATCCTGGTAACAATTCTTTGATAACCAAATTTAAGGGATTTCTAACCCCAACTCTCAAATATTAATAATGGCGTTAGCCTCAAAAATCAGTCGGGCTATAGCTGCAAACGAGAGCCAACCCACGAGGACCTGGATTTTGCTTTCTAAAAACGCTCAATAGCAGAATTAGAACCATTTTTATTTTATTTAAATAATAACACCAAAATCTGGGTTTTTTCTGCCTTTCCCAACATCTCTGGTTCATTTTTAATCTTAATTTGAAACAGTAAAAGTAACTTTTTTGATTTATTTTAAAAGACATTTGAAAATCAGAAAGGCAAAGTTTGTATAACCGGAGTCTTATTGCTAACTAGCTTGTTTAATATTAGCATGTAAGACATCAATGTCCAATTAGCATGTTATGAGCTACATTAATATTTGACTTAGTTACTTGAAATCCACAGCCTACAGTAAAAACATTTACCAGACTGAAGCTCAACACATACTGCCTGACTAAAAGTATGTGGACACCTGAATTTTCAACTCATATTTGATGGTTGAACATGCAAATCCAAAACCACGGGCCTTATCACAAGTATGTGGACAGGAGAGTAAAGCAAACATACCAAACAAACACCTGTGCAAGCACTCCAGCAGACCCTGCTAGTCAGTGGGTCAAATGATGACATTGTACCTCAATGAGCAGCCATGTAAATTATTAGCTACATCAAAATTCCTGTTAATATATGAAACAATATAAAGCTTATCCCAGCTGAACTGCGTTAAAATTTCACTGGGTAGTTTTACAAGAATCTCCTCAGTCTCTCTTTTTTAGCTTCAAACCAACTGAAGCCCTCGCAGGTATTCAGGACTCTGGACTCTGTCACCTGGAAGACACAAAGATCAATTAAGGACAAGGACAAATACTTTGTATAATTACTTTTACATGGATTAGTAGGTCACACTGTTCGGTGTATAAAGGGCTGGTCGATGTCACCTGAAATCAATATCATGATTAATTGTCACATTTACCTCAGTAACAATTCATTAAGACGACACCTGTGGACAATATACTATAGGCCTACAATAGATTGAAAATCGTGGATTATGATTCTGAGAAACATTTATTTAACGTATTCAATATTTAAGAACTTTTATATGTATTTGTTTGCTAAAATCTAAGTAAAATGGGCTCTATTTTACATCCCATGACTATAAAATAAGCTATATTATAATTAGATTTGGACAGTGGTCACGAAGAGTGTAACGAAGTACTGTGCTTAAATACAAATTTGAGGTACTTGTACTTTACTTGAGTCTTTTCTTCTCATGCCACTTTCTACTTCTACTCCACTACAGTTCAGAGGGAAATATTGTACTTTTTACTTTACAAATTAAGATTTTTGTATACAAATCATATAAAGAACTTGAAGAACATATGAAGAATACCCAACAGTACATATAAGTACAGCTGAAACGATTATTTGATTAATCAATTAGCCCATTTCGTTTAAGTCAATTTTCATACAAAAGCATTTCATGGTTTCAGCTTCACTAATGTGAGGATTTACTGCTTTTCCTTTATTTGAATAATTTTGAATTTAGTACTATGGGTTGGACAAAACAAGCATTGTGAAGGTGTCACTTTGGGCTCTGGGTGATTGTGACAGCATTTCTCGCTATTTCCAGAAACCAAACAATCAATCGATTAATCAAGAAAATAATCAGCAGATTAATCCATGATGAAAATAATCATTAGTTTCACGCAACAGCCGCTGACACAAGAAAGACTCAAATTCATTATCCACAATGTTCAGTTAGCAGTAACGTTAGCTGCTAAGGTTTGAGCCTTCCTTAGCTCCAGATAACTTATACTACATTTTCAGGTGGGAGCATTTAATGTAATTTAAAAATATAAATTAACATAACAACAGAGAATGTCGGCTTTAAAACCTGGCTTCAATTAATAAAAGTTGAACTTGGCATATTACCTGTTCCAAATATCACTGAAGAATGCAGACACTCATCATCACCGGCGCTGTCGTCTTCTTCCTCTTCATCTTCCACTTACACATACATTGTCTAATGACAACCACAAAGAAGAACCACTTCCGGCTACCACCACAACATAATTTCCTGTATACGAATGATCATTGTGGTAGTCATCCACCATCTTGTCTGCAGCCAGGTCCTTCTTAGAGGAGCAGCCAGTCCAAGCCTTTATTAAGATTATCATGCCTTTAATTTTCTTCACTTTTCTGCATTAAAGGGCTGCCTTCCTTTTGCCTTTGTGTTATTGCACCCATAACTAAAGACAGATTAAAACAGCCTCACAAGAATCTGAAGTAGTAGATAAAAAGATGCAGAATTACATGGACACTGATTATCATACTTTTCCTCTCCTAAGGCTGAGTAATGGCATTATTGCAGCTTTAAGTTTTAATATTATTGGCTAATCGTCTATTTTTACGCTTCTGTAGGTGGATATCGCAACATCTCAAAC
Organism: Oplegnathus fasciatus; assembly: GCA_003416845.1. Taxonomy (NCBI): domain Eukaryota; kingdom Metazoa; phylum Chordata; class Actinopteri; order Centrarchiformes; family Oplegnathidae; genus Oplegnathus; species Oplegnathus fasciatus. Next base: position 785,381 of record NTHP01000044.1, on the reverse strand, counting down.
CAGTATGGCATAACGACTAGGATAGACAAGGAACATCCAGGAATGAGGGAATATGCACGAAGCAAGGGCTGGTGGGATGGACAGACTCAGTTCAACTTCGCCACGGTCTTCTCCTTTATGACTACAGCCAGAATAGAGGCCTCTGGGAGCCGATACTGTGAGGGGAAGAAGCTGCTGGAAAAGAGCAACGGTTAGTAATGCGCAGGAGGAAAAAGTTACAGGACTCCTACCATTGTTTATGCATGTGTTGATTTTATTTACTGAAGGTCACATCACTGCTGAGACGATGATGAATATCCTGAGGGATAAAGATAGTGGCATCAACATGGAGGGCATGTTTATGACAACGGGAAGTATGGTGTCTGTGATACCCTGCGATCCTGCTCTGCCAGGGGTCCACTATTTTACAGCAACCCCTGACCCTGAAAGGTACAGGGCTTGATCTCACTTTAACTGACAAAGCTTTCTTTCATTGATTTTGACTTGATGATGTTGATTTAAGAAGTTATTGTTTTGTACAACAGGTCTATGTTCAAACCATTCATCTTTGTGAAATACATCAATCCGTTGAAGGAGACTTCTTCTCCCAGTTATGGTCCAGATGACCCTGTAAAGAAGAAACCCCGCTTCCAGAGCAAGCCTGACCGCAAACATGAGCTGTTTGCCAAACATGAGCTGCTGGCTGCCATCACTGAATCCCACAAGGTTTAACAATTTCATTCACAACTCCAATTGACCTAGATTGGTCATTTACTTTGGCTTACTGTCTGCTGAAAATGTTCTTACAAATTAGGTTTTTTGTTTGTATTTTTGGTATTTTTATAGGAGAGAGGAAAGAAGATCATGGAAATTATGAGGCAGCTAGAGAAGAAAAAGATGACAAAGATGGAGGAGTATCTTTCACATGGTTTTGAGGAACCCGATCTTTTGGTGGATCTGTTCTCAACTTCTGTCAAGGAGGAGATGGCTGTGTGCAGCAAAAGCTGAGATGCCCACTACATGCTGCAACCACACAACAGGTCTCCAAGGAGACAGTAGCAGTATATGCCTCTGCATTTCACCCTCTAGTCAGGTATAAGTACAAACATGCTTGTATAACAAATCAGTAAATCAGAACACAACTGAATAGTAATTAACATCATTGTATAAAAAATTAAGCAGCCCAGGATACTCATGAATCACATGTTGTACAATGTGAACTAAAATGTTGACACTGACAGAATAAAGTCACTATGTGATACATGTTTTGAGGGTTCTGTAATAAAATTTATTTTTAAAACAAATCCATATCATAAATATGCTGCCTTTCACAGAATAAAAAGACAATTGTTTTTACAAGTTTTCTCAACATGATTGAGTTAATAATAAACAGAAACCTTTGCACTTAAAAAAGCCAAAAGAATTATTAATTAGCAGTTAGTTTTCTACTTATATTATTATACACCTGAGAGAAAAAAACGAATTACAGCAGCTTGTACTTTTCCAACTTCAAGTTCATAGAGTGTTTGTGGTGCAGAATATCAAGTGTTTCAAAGTAAACTAATTTCTCAAGGCCGTCATGCTACCACATTATGGTTATCACTTATTAATAATGTAATAATAATCAAGTGGCCGTTTGCTTTTGTTGTTACATTAAAAAAGTAATGATAAAACAGTTGGCCAACTTGGCCACAGAAACATGGAAAATGCTTTTGGTTTTTTTAAACTGGCTCGTTGAAATGGCGTATTGGAATACTGCTAACATAGCCCTGGAAAACAGTGTAATCTACATCAATGTCAAGTCATGTTAAGCTGCACGTTATCAAAGCTACAATACGTGTGCTTCATGCTACATTACCAGTTAACTAACTGGTGAAACTTACTGAATCATAAGTTAAACTGACTACTAAAAAAAAATGGATTTAACCACATCTTCCCTTTTTCCCTTTGGCAAGTGGCTTTGGTAGAAGAGCGATAATACAGTCTGAAGTGTTCCAGTAAAGGAAATAATACATTCAGCAGAAGAGTGGGATGTTTTTGCCTGCACCTATAATTTGAGGACATCTCTTCGTGCATTATTGCCCATACAATGACACAACATAAAATAAAACAACTGAAAGTCCAAGTGCATGTATTGACTGCATAAGAATGAATGAAAAAAAGTCTTTAAAAAGCAGCAATGTCTTGTTAATAATACCTGTTAATTATGTTATTCATGAAAATGCATGTTAAACGAAAACATCTTGGCTCTTATTTTTGTAGTTCTGGCCATCAGTCACTTATGTCAGTATTTTACAGACAGCTCATGTTCCTGTCCTGATTGAATGTTGCCACAACTCCAGATCACAGCAACTAACCTGGTGAGTGAAATGTTAAATGCAGTAAAACCACAAACAGGTGGTTAAAAAAAATCTATACTCTGCTAATTCCCTTTAAGATCAACTCCACATAATGCATTATACCCTGGTCTTTTTAGTTGGAAAGTTTCAAGTCAGTTGCACTTCTGAACACACCCAACATCACAGTCGGGCGTGGTCTGTTCCAGCACCAGACTGTGATGTTGTGCTGTGCTGAACAGGGTGTGAACAGAGCAGTGCAGTGAAAACACAGTTTTCCGTCTGGCGCAGGTACTCTTTAAAGGTCAGTACTGTTCATCGTGTTGCCCAACCTCAAGATGTGTTTGGCAGTCATTTTTTTCTGAACTGAAATGCCATTTACCTTTGGTAAAAAAAAAAGAAATGTCAACCTTGTGTTTTATGTCGTGAAGCGATAATAAAGGCGACTGTCTTGGAAGTCGTATTCCTGCTTGATGTGCTGGAGCACGCCACCCTGCTGTAACCGCATTCCATAGAGTACGGCCTCACCAACATCCTGAGCCAAGCCCACCTGCTGTAGCCACTCCACAAGCTCACAGCCAAGAAAACAGTCCACATTAGTCCTCTTCCCACACCTGAAAGTCAAAAGAAGCTTTCACCAAAGGTCTAATAACGTCTCTTTAGGGGTAGCCACAAAAACAGAGAAGAAGCAGACAGAGTCCACATGCACTAAAACCACAAGAAACAATAGTTTTAAATGATGTTTTTTAAGTATTATGGTATGTGGATGACTACCAGGACTTGTTTCTCCACACATCAGGGGACATGTTTTTCAAGACATTTTCTCATCAACCTGACCAGAGCAGCAGTGAGTAAGACTACGTCTCACCTTCTCTTTTTGACAATGTCACGAAAACACTGGTCCTTATGGTATTTGGTGAACTGGGTGCAAGTCATCCTGATATCCTCAGGTAGATCCGTCTGTGGCTCCTCTTCTTGTTTCTTTCTGTACCACAGACTGTATAACCTAAACACCATTCACAAAAACAAAGTATAAATGCATGGACACAGTACACTGTTTAGTGTTGTGCATACATAGTATATATACACATATTTAGAGTGTGGCAAAGTTTCATAATATAATTGTTCTTTACCTCTTCTTAAATGGCAGTATAATCAAATGCTTGTCCAGCCCGAACAGAGCAAAGGAGAGAAAACCCTGGTAAAAGAAAACATGTCATGACACTGGTGCTGTGCGACGATTAATGCTCACAATCTTGGCACTACAGTATGTGGAACACCAACCTGTCCGTAGTTGGCCACAGCACAGAAGAACTGCAGCTCCAGGTAGAGTCTACCAGGAACAGGGTTAAAGAGCAGCCACAAGCAGTTGGACAAGTTCTGTCATAACAGGGAAACAAACCATGTTGACAGTACCAGCTTGTAGAACCAGTTGAGTGAAATTAACTGCATTGGGTCTAGTGTCAGTGATGAAAAAGTATGTATACTGACCTGCTTTAAAAATTGTGTCTTATTAAAGTTTTTTCAACATTATTTTGATTCACAGAAACACAATGAACCATGTGCCACAAGATTTATTGGTATTTAGTATTTAGTCTTATTTAATACATTTCTCATCTGTTAAGACCAATAAATAATAATCCATACATAATAAATTCCTAATAGTTTTTCTGAATGGGTTTCTGAAAGTCTTCCACCGATACTGACAAGAGTCGAAAATTGCACAGTTCAGCCATTTGTATCCCACTTGGTTTGTGATGCACTAAATATAATAATGCAGGCGGTAAGGCTGACTTCATGTCACTGTAGAAGTGAAAGGTGGTGGTTTACTCACAGCAAGCAAGCTGACAGTCAGAAGCAGACATAAGAGCACGTGGCGGGCCACTTGTCTATCTGCAACCTGTTGGAGCTCCTCCACTTGGACAAGCAGGCAGTCGGTGGACTCGCACCTATTTTCACACTGACCTGAGGGTGGCAGCAGAACAGAGATTTAAAATACTGAATCTCGTTCATTTTTAGAGACATTTCTCAAATAAAGGTTAATGTTTTCATGTCCTCGCAGAATGAAAATGTACATCTGTTGCTTATCAATACAATACCTGTGAGTGCGGGTGGTGTGTTGTTCGTATTTATGCTCATGATCATGTCAGGCATGGGCTGGGGTGGTGCACAGTCACATATGAGGCACGCTGATAACAAAGTGATAAAAGTGTGAGTGATTCTTTTTAACATATTACTACAACATCAAACAGTACATACAATACATGAGTAATACCATAATGAAGCTGAGAGTAATACTAGTACATGCAGCTTGACATAAAAATGTGTTGAATATTTTTCATGCAACTTCATTTGTGGCCTGAGCCAACTTTCCCCTTGTGATCTGAGCATTTTTTAAATTATTCAGCAGCTCCCACTTTATTTTATTTACCACTGACTAAACTTTTGTTAATATATTTACGTGCCAGGTTGTGTTGCCATGAGATGTTAGAATCATAATATACTGTAACGACCTAGTATCCTACAAATCCCATTTATATAATGAGTGTTTCCCTTCAACACTTGCAGTACTGGTCATTGTTATCATGACTATGACCATGATCTTTAAACTTAAACATGAGTGAAGCATTATTCAGCATGTTATTCTGCTCGTGCAAGTAATAGAAGGCCAGTGAATCTGGCACTCCTTTCTTGACAGTCCTTTCTTGACCGTTAGTAAGTAACACAGACTTCAGCTGAGGACGCTCAGTTAAAAGTCAAAGTCATGTGTTTCTACAGCAATCATTTGTGAGAGATGATGCACTCAGTGTTGCTGTGTTCACTTTACATGAGGAACTAAACTTATCAGGAACTTAACATATCATGTTTCCTCCAGATAATGACATCCAAAAAGTTTGAGGTGGGTGGGGGGGG
>NTHP01000044.1:672635-779946 GCA_003416845.1 Oplegnathus fasciatus | reverse complement strand
GGGGGGACGGACGTCAGACAGAAGTTGTGTTGCCTACGTGGCAGTTTGCTATAGACGACTTGCAGATAAGGGTTAGTCTTGACTTTGGATTACTGATTGTGTTCTTCCTTTCCTTTCAAACTTGGGCTTTGACAGCTGACGGACCATTTTAGATGTTAGAGCTGCCTCTATATGTTAAGAGTGACTATCATGTCCTGTGATTTTAATCACTTAACTATTGTGCTTGGCCACCTGGTCTTTATTCAGTGTCATCACAGTGACATCTTCAAACAATTGAATTGTTGAATAAAAGTCTCCGTTAAATGGTCTCTGTACGAGAAAGTACCTCTGTTGGGGTCTCCTGGTGGGGTGACTGGCTCAAACAGTGTCTGGTTTTCTGGTTCAACCTCAGTCACAAGATCCTCTGCAGGGTTTCCCTCTTGGATTTGGTCATTTTGGGCCCAGCTTCCTCTACTGAGACACACAAGAGAGCCTCCTCCCAGCAGTATACTGAAGGCAACTACAACTGAGGTGCAGATTATCTGTGGAAGAATGCACATACAGACATGCAGACTTTTTAGTAATTCTCTGCGGATTTAAAAACAATACTTCAATGGCAGGAAACAGGAAAATGATTTCCACTCATGTTGTTACCTGTTGTTCACCATAAAAGAATGATGAGTCAATCGTGTCAGACATTTTTTCCCCAGAAATGAGCAACACAGCAGTTACTAAGGCTGGAACCCTGTTAATATAAAGACAAAACAAAATCACTGACAGTATCAAAATGTAAAACATAAACCAGCTCAATGACACTGAATTGCAGATTAAATTAGCAGGAACTTGAGAAGTTTGTTTGATCATTTACATTCATTACCCTTGCAAAATCACTCTCAGTACTCTTGATCTTAGCTTTGGGTGTCACCTGTTCATGTATGCAAAACTAAGCTAAACTGTCAAACATGTGAATTCCACTTTAGGGGAGGCACTCTGGTTACGGCTCCACCTTTTAGTAGTCCAGACAAACTAGCTCAGTTTCATTTCTGTGTTCATTCTTCTTTAAAGTGACTCACCCCCAGCCAACAATGACCAACACGCCTGGTGAAACTTTCAGATCCTCAAACTTTTTCATGAGCACAAGAGAGAGTGCTATCAAACCTAAAACAAACAAAATATGCATTACAAAATTATAATCAATTCAGTGCTCACCAAAGTAAATGAAGTTTAATGTGAGGTTAATGTGGGTGGATGGCTTGTGTGCATACCTGGCCACACATAAGTGCTATAGAGTGAGGTACATAATAGTGTGAAAGTCAGGACCTGCCCGATGAAGTTGCCTTCTTTCACCACAAAGTTCCACAGGATCATCCCAATACAAGTTAGAAACTAGAGACCAAACCATAACAAAATACAGGCATTTACTGATGTGAAGTTACACCTACAGGGAGATTTTTTTTGTCAATTTAATTAATGGATAATAAAAATTAAGAGGGTATGTGCAAGGGTGCTAACCTGTGCCAAGATAAGGTTGACTGTGAACATGTGAGGTAGCCTCTTGAATTTCTTAGTTAGAAACATGACAGTAATTGTCCACACCTGTCAAACAAAACATAAATTTTAAGTTACTCATGTTCACCAACACAAAGACTTTTGCACAGATGCTAAATACAATTAAAATTGTAGGCTGGTTATTCCATTAAAAAGCAACGGAGAGGTGAACTTATTCAACTGAATGATATATTTAAAAAACAGAAACACAGAAGAACAATTAAAGTCTAAGATACTGCAGAATACAAACACAAACGTGAACATGTTTCATCACTGCAAAGATTCTCATTATTTATAGCGACTGGTTTCAGGTTCCTTTAGAGATAAGCTAAAAGTGAAAATAAATGAGGAAGTAGGTCTGTAAGCCAGTAAACCATCTGTTTTCTCACACATCCTCTAAATGACGGGGACTTTTAATGTTTCGGCTCAAACATCCAATAAGGCCATATTTTTGTATTTTCCCTACACTTGTCCAAAATGACCAGATGAACAGGAGATGTGTAATATCAACAGTGAATTGTGCCTTATTAGGGAAGTAACTGACTTAAATCATGGCAGGCTAAAGTGTTTTCAGTTGGGAAGTGGAACATGCTATAACAAATGCTTTATTTATTAATTTTGATTTCACTTTGACCTCAGCTTCCACATACTGAGATAAAACAAAAGAAACAATAGAACCAGCCGATAAAAAGTCTGTTATAAAAGATTAGCCAACGACAAGATTACATCTGTCACACTGACGTGACTCACCAGTGCAACTAAGCTCACTATGCTTATGTTAAAGCTGACATTCTGCAGTGAATTCATCAAAAGCTGAGGATCCATCCACGGGATTGTGAGTAACCAGGCAGAAACATACATTATCGGAGCTGAGAGAAAAGTGCTGATCACCATCCCAGAGGTTACCTGTTAGGAAGCAGAATAAAAAAAATCACTTACAGTGAGTTACAAACAAAAAAGTGGTTCAGTATCTGAAAGGGAGGGTGGTGGGTAGATGTAAACAACTCACAACTTCTAGCTCTGCGTTGTAATAGACAGCATAGATGGCCACACTTGGTGCAGTGGGAAACACTCCATAAATAAAGGCATAATTAGAGAGACTTGAGTGGTTCAAAGCGCTGGTGTTGCTGTTGTCCAACAGATCCACCATGTCCTTACAAATCAGAGGCATTAGCAACCTGAAAGTCACATAAAAAAAGTGGTGTCATGAAGCATTATTTGAGAGGTTAGTTAACACTGAGGACTACAGTGCTACTAAAATATTTACATACACTAGCTATTATCATGCTACGCACTCCACAGACCTCTTAATATGTCATCCATTTTGGTAAAAGGCTTGTGGTCTGAATAAGTCCTGAGTCACCCAAACCATCAGCACAAAAACAACACAACGGGAGCACTTTAAAAAGCTCTGACCTGCTGACACTCTACAGTCCAACAGCATGTCTAATAATAAAGCAGAGGTCATCTGATACCACTAATCTTCTCTTGCACAAAATGAGGTGCAGTAAAGGTGTTCCCACTCACAGTTTCGCTGTAATGAGTAATATCAGTGTCACGACTGTGGATTTGGTTAGTTTCCTCAACTGGCCCACCATGGACAGACCCAAGTAGAACAGAGCTGCTCCCCCGAAAGAGTTGGCCAAGCCATCCACAAATTCAGCCATGAAGGCAGGAATCGTCTGGTGCAGGACAAAGTGGGCGACGATGCCGATGACAACCATGAATACTATAGGGTTCTTCAGGACCTGTAAAATTACAAGTCCCACGATCAGGAGTTTGCTCTGCTGGTGGTTTCCCTGATTTTTCCACTTCTGGATCTCGCAGAAGGCAAAGCCAATGGGATTTAGAAGCATCAGGGACACTGGTGCAACCAGGTAGATATACTGGAGGTACTCTGGGTATGTGCTCTGGTACAGGGCCTCAACTGTGGATAAAGATGAAGACAATTGGCTCAATATTAACAAAGCCTACTTGGCACATCTGACTTGTTGGGATGCACCACAAATGCAGTCAAGGAAGTCAAGAAAAAAACTTCTGAGGCCTCATGTATATAACTTTGAAATACTTTGGTTTACACACTTTTTCATGTGAAAGAAACGTTGACACACAAGGCCCCCAGGCTGTAGTGTTACCCAGGGTTCTTCTGTGCTGTCATGTCTGAAAGCAGGCATGACAGCACATGTCTGTGTACAAAAAGGTCCTAAAAAACACTGTGCAACAAACAAAATCTGCAAATTTGAGCATGTTTGCATGATGTACAATTGTTCATATCTGCCTTGATAAACCCCACCATAAATAGCACCATGCTAGTGTACAGCAACTCTTACATAAACAAATGCCCCTAAATACGTGTTTACATTTAAAAACCTCTCTGTAACACTGGGAACCTCTTCTGATTTCCAATATGAAGCAGAACAACAGTCCAACTTTGAAACTTTGTTCGTGGAAATGGAACAAATACTAGAACTGAACCTTGAGTCACTTTTAGTCAAAGCAAAACAAAAGATACTTTTTGGAAATGTCACCACTGGATTATCAAATGTGAGAAAAACGTGGCTTAGGAGTAAATTGATGCTGCTATAAAGTGTCTCACTGGAATGACAAACAATAACTGAAATTAACGTCTACTCTATTTGAAATTTGCATAATTGTCAGTTATTTGATCATGCTTAAATGGGTTTGTTTATTAATTTGATAACAGCCCGAGAAGACTATTAGAAGCATGAGCAAAAGAAACAGACTATTCATGCAACTTTCTTTCTTCAAAAATGTCATGTACACCTCTCTGTTTCAACCACAGGTAGCTGAGCATAAGCATGATCAGGGATCATGTGGTTATATTTCTGCAAATCCTTGTGTGTGAGTACAAAATAAAGAATCACAGAAATGACGACACTCTTGGGTGTGGGAACATTTTTGCATGAATGCAATATTGATTAAGGAAGACCCTGAAAGCAGTGATATCCAATTCTGTTTGCTAAGGTAGTTTACAGCGTAACAAATAGATAATTATACTTTTGGTTTGCTGGACAGGCACACATTAGGATGGCATGATTACAGCAACAATGAATGAAAAGCACTGTGGGTGGTTGGCTTAAAGGCATTATACTTACCAATGGGATATCCCAAAGCAAAGTCATTGCTTTGGGTGGCAAATATTGAGAAGAGCCCAGCCTTGCTGTAGCGGCTCTCAGGACTGGCAACTATCAGCGTGAGGACGCACACAATGACAAACACAGACACTTTGGCGATGAGGATGCTCCACAGGAATGGCCAGATGACATTACCAAAGTCCAACAGTACCATGTTCTTGAACAGCAGAGCTGGGAGGGCAAACTTGGACACAAAATTCCCCAATCCTTTAGCCTGGGTGGGCGTGATGATGTTTGCCCTCCCTGCGATGTATCCACATATTATGATCCCAAAGCACTCCAGGAGAGCCGGGAAGAGCTTGTCGATGGACATGGCGGATGAAAGCGCAGAGGGGTCCGCATTTGAAAAGTTGGTGGTTCTTCCCGGTGTCTCCATCATCATATCGATCCTGCCTCCGATGTCAGCTGTCATGCCTGCTTTACGGTCATGCTAATGTGGTTACCGTCACTTCTTCTCGGCGCTGAAAGATGGAGACACAGTAACGAAGGAGTTAAAGCAGCTGGCAGTTACAACCGTTAAAAGGACTGGAGCAAAGGTAGCCAGATAACAGCTTCATACGCAGCGTTAGTTAACAGAAACAACATCACATGACTGAAATTACTCCTTTACGGGAGGATATAAAGTTGTCACCATAAAGCCAACAAGCGTTTCTATGCGGTTATTGAAGTTTCTCTCACCTCTGAGTGCACTTGTGCCCTCTCATGAACCATGTGTCAGTCAGATTTCAGCAGGAGTAGCTGTCAGTGTTAGCATGCTAGCTAACGTTAACCTGCCGGAGCGAGCCCCACGGTGTCGTCGATAATAACGTTACTGCGTGAAGCTACTCTCATCTACATGACAAAGCTTTAACGTGTCCACTGTTAGAAAACTGTTCACATTACTCCAGACTCACTGTTTCTCTTTCGTCTTACATAATTATGACTTCGGTTCCCACCCAGCAACTTTCATAACCTCCTACTTGTCAACAAGGATTTAACCAATCACATTTTGAAGAGGGGGAGAGGGGCGGGGCTTACTCTACCTACCTACCTACCTACCTACCTCGAGCTAAAGCTTGTCTCCTGTAATCAATATGCAAATAAACATAATATACAAAATAGGTGGAAGAAGTACTCAGATCTTGTACTTGTAAAAGCAGCAATACACACACAGTGTAAAAATACTAAAGTATTAGAATCAAAAGTTAAAGTACTCATTTTGCACAATGGCCCATTTCAGAATAATATATATTATATTATTGGATGATAATTATTGATGCATTAACGTGTTCACCGCTTTAATGCTGCAGCTGGTAAAGATGGAGCTAATTGCAACTACTTTATCTGCTGGGTAGCTTGTGAATTTGTCCGCCAGGGATCAATAAAGTTTTCTCTTAATCTATAATATTACATCATAATTTATTTGTTGATTGTATTTTGCATTATTAATCTGAATCTGCAAAGTAACCAAAGTTATCAAATACATGTAGTGGACTGGAGTAAAAAGTACAGTATTTGCCTCTGAAATTTAGTTGAGTAGAAGTATAAAGTAGCAGAAAATGGAAATACGCAAGTAAAGTACAAGTACCTCAAAACTGTACTTAAGTATAGTACTTGAGTAAATGTACTTTCCACCAAAGTTACTTTCCACCACTGCAAAATACTCTGTTACAAGTAAAAGTTCTGCATTCAAAATGTTACTAAATCAAAACCACAGAAGTATTATCTGCAAAATGTACTTAAATGTAACAAAAGTAAAAGTAGGCTACTCATTATGCAGAAACATTCCTTTCAGAGTGTTATATTATTAATAATATAGTATTGTTGGATATTATTACTAAATGTTGTCATGTGTTGTAGCCAATCTTGGGTACTTAACATACTACTGGTTAGTTTGATAGTAAAGCACTACATCATATTTTATAAGCTCCTCATATGTTTTGCATGTAAAATCTTAATCTGAAAAGTAACTAAAGTTGTCAAATAAATGTGATGGAGTAAATAGTACAATATTCCCCTCTAAAAATGTAGTGGAGTAGACGTATAAAGTAGCATGAAATGAAAATATACCTCAGAATTGTACTCAAGTACAGTGGTTGAGTAAATGTTACATTCCAACATTGACTAAACGTGTGTTTTATTGCAAATCAACATTTCACAAAGCAACATTTTCCAAGTCTTCCTGTAATATAAATGGCTTTTTGATTTATACATAGATATCTGAAGCCTTACCTCTAGTGGTGGAAAGTAACTAAGTACACTTATTCAAGTACTGTACTTAAGTACAATTCACTTATACTTATTCATGAGTAAATTGTACATGCATACGTATTTATAGATATATGTATCTAAAATTTATGCTACTTTCTACTTCTACTCCACTACATTTCAGAGGGAAATATTGTACGTTTTACTGCATTGCATTTATTTAGTTACTTTGATTTTACATACAAGTATGATCAACAAATTAAATATGATGCATGTTGTAGATTAAAGGCAACACGTTTTTGTTTCAGGGCCAGTAACTGAACTGTTTTGGTTCTGTCTCACCGCTCTCATCAGCATCATTGCTTTATGTCTGTTGGATGTGTGAATGGGCAACTCTTGGTTAACAGGTTCGTGTTTACAGCTTGTTGCACTGCCTCCAAGTAGCTAAAAAACAACAACAACAACAACCACAAAACAATTAATGCAGCTGTATATTATACTTAGTCCTTTAAAGGGCTTGGTGTTGAACCTCACTATATTTTGAGTAACTAAAATCTGTCCATAGCATCAAGTATGAAAAACTGTCAGCTATCAAAAGTTAAGGATGCTTAGTCAGATTCTTAGGCTTGTTTACTTATTCTTTGATCGCATCAGGGAACATTTCTAGCTTGAGTCTATATTCTATGTAGACAAAACATTTTATTCAACACAAATGTTTTGAGTAGTTTGATATATTTTATTAAATGAAAAAATAGGAGGATAAACATGTTTGTATCCCTCAAAGTATGCACCAATATTGATACCCAGACCTAGATTTTGATTACTTTATTTTACTACATTTCTGTTATCAAATTGTATACACTGTGATATTGTTGATTTATTCTGTACACTAGACATCTATTGCATGTCTGTCCATCTTGGGAGAGGGATCCCTCCTCCGTTGCTCTTCCTGATGGTTTCTTCTAATTTTTTTTCCCCCTGTTAAAGGGTTTTTTTGGGGGGAGGTTTTCCTCATCCAAGTCAAGGGTCTAAGAACAGAGGGTGTTGTATGCTGTGCAGATTGTAAAGCCCCTATAGGCAAATTGTGATTTGTGATACTGGGCTATATAAATAAAACTGACTTGACTTGTCTTGTCCTGAAAGTAGTAAAATTTAGACATATCTTGTCTCTCATGCCATCATTATGTGTACATTTTTAAAAGTAGAATGTAAATTTCATCAACATTTTAAAACCCTCAAATTCCATGAACTCATTCTGCTGTAATTTTGACAAAAGCTGTGAACGTCACAGGCATCAGAAAGAAAGTCATAATGATTCTGACAAAAGGACACTAAGCAAGACTGCACTTCTAAATCAGTCACCCTGAAAACTGACAAAACCCATTTTATTCAGTTGTTCCCTATAAACATATCAAGGAAAACTGTACAATATTTAAAAAAAAGTTAGATTCCTTTAGAATTAATTCAACATTTTAATTGCACATACTGTATATATTCCCTAAAAAAGAAAACAACATTGCTCTGTCATGAAATATGCTGAAGATACAGTACACAACATTACCTTGTACAGGACAATTCTTCAAACACCAAAAAGCAAACAAACAGAGACTTCCACGTGCAGTACAGACTGTGAACAGTATCTTCAAAGACACACACTGAACAACAAACTGGTCATCTGAGATCTTAAACTGGTAAAACAGGCCTTCAGAGCATGCTTAGCTCAATGAGACGGCCTGCGAACACGCCTAATGTGCCGATGAGACACACGGCCATGAACACACACAGCAGAATATGATCCAACACCATGGCCACAAACTTCCACTCTTCAGCAGCCTGGAAAGAGAAGAGGGACAATGTGTCACATACACAAAAGCAAGACTCATTAAGGAACTATAGTAAAGACACTTTCTGTGTGAGAGAGATTACATTGTTGGATTCCTCATCTGATTTCATGGTTTCTGCGATGTATTTCACTCCTTCAATGGCACTGCGGACATCAGGGTTCTTGGTGATGGGGGACTGGTAGGGAACAGAAGAGGTCTGATTGCCAGAGATGTCTGAGATGTCAAAATCAGCACCATAGATAGTTTTAGTCTGCTTTTCCTTTCCTGGGCGTTTCATTGTTGAGAAGAACATGATGTTGGGAATGGTCTCAATAAAAACCTGCCATAAAAACACAAAAAATATGTACTGTGTCAGTGAGTATACAACATGTGAGCAGTTGGTTTAAATCAAAAACAAAGATATTCTGTCTGCTACCACTAGATGGCAACATAATGCAGAGAAAAAAGGTGAAGAATTGTTCTTTAAAGCTTGCCAAGCTTGTCATTCAGCTCTACAATCCAAATGGTATAAATCATTATTTTGTTCCCCTCTGCTCCCTTCTGCTCACCTTGCGGACCCAGTCCGGCATAGTGTGAGTGCTTGGGGAGCGGTGGTGGGTGTTGATGACAATGACAGTGATGATGATGGAGGCAATGACGAAGACCATGGTGAAGAGCATGTACTTCCCAATGAGTGGTACGGCGCTGGAGGTAGAGGGGATCAACTCCACAATGACCAGCAGGAACACAGTCAGAGACAGCAAGACAGAGATGCTGAGAGTCATCTTCTCACCTGGGAGACACAACAAACCATCTTCACTGCTCCTTCTGACTTTTTAATTTGTCTAAAACTTCCCATGAGGCACAGAGAATCATGCAATATACAGTTACTGTCTAAGAAATATTTGTGATTTAAACCAGTGTTTCCCAGCCTGGAGGTCGAGATGTCGGGGTCGGATGAATCTCAAGGGAGATGAGTAACATGATATAGGAAAGCAGAAGCAAAAACATTTGACAAAACGATCTCACCTTAAGGTCCATTTAGTAGCACATGGTCTTCATCAACAGATGGATTTTGCTCATGTTATATGATCAAAAGCTTTCAAACAGCTACTGAAATGACTTTCAGGTGAGACTGTTGTACAGGTGCTGCTTCCAAGATCACCAATGAACTTATAAACTCAATATTATGCTTATTTTTCAGACCTTCCTATAATCTTTGCTTTTTTTCCTTACTAGATAATATTACCTCTTGAGGACTCTAAAAATCAAAAACCATTAAAAAATAAATAGTTCTTCAAACCAAGGACTACGGGTCACAAGTCGACATTGCTTAATTTTGAGGGGTCACAAGGCAAGAAGGTTGGGAACCCCTAAATTTAGACCATAACGTCTGTCCCGTACACAGAAGAGCTGATAAGATGCTTCTATTTGAACAGAAATGTAGTTTTAGAAGGCAAGTTGTGTTTTCAGTAAGATGATTAAGAATTATTTAAACACATCTTTACTTTAAAATGGAAATAACCTTGAAACCTAATGTGGAGCTTCCACATTAAACAGCATGTGGGCTCATGATCCCTACAACATGCAATCTTATTACATTGCCACGAGGGAGAGCTGTTTCTATGAGCCTAATACTTCTCTTCCCTACCCATCCAATCAGGAGTCTACCTCTAGTATTTACACAACAATACTGTTCACCCACACTAGCAAATCACATTTGAAGAATGAGAGGCATTTTTTGGTCTTGTTTCTAAATCCAACAATAGCACAAGTAAACAGATTCTGACACCATTTCACAAGTAAAATGCAAGACGTGTCGTTTTTTGTTGCTCAGTAAGAGCAGTTATTCCAGAGAGAGCATCTTTTGGCACCAGCTTCTCCTCCACACTCTCCTGTCAGCAGCCATATCAGAAACAGGGATCAAGTGATGTATTATACATTAAAGCAAAGGCCCGCTTTCAGACATGACAGCACAGAGGGACCCTGGGTAATGAGGCAGACCTACACACTGGGAACACGGCCAGATGTGCACACAAGCGGTGCAGTTCCTGTAGCAGCCGGTGTAGGGACACCTCAGACTGGCAGGCAGAATTAGGAACAAGTGTTTGTCCAACATGATGACAGTGATCATTTCACATCTGTGTTTTCATATCAGATCATGAAAACATAGATAATAAGGAAAACGTAGCAAGTATACAGGAGATATGAACCCTTTTTGACAATTTGCAATATTTCAGAGGTCTCAGAGGTTTTTTGCATATCCCTTATAGTACACATATGCAGTATAAATCTATATACTTCTCAGGTACTGTATTCAACACTTCAGGACTGATTGACATTTACTGTCATCTGTTAAAGAAATAGGTTGAAATTTGGGGTAATAAGCATATTTGCTTTCTTGCTGAGTTAGATGAGAAGCTCACTAATTAACACATCTATAAAAAAAAGAGTAGAATTGACAATTTGCAGTTTTATGGGGGGTTCTGTGTGTGTGGAATATTTCCTGGAGTCTTGTCGTGACTGTGAGGGTGCCATGCAGTGAGGCAATTAGTGAGCTTTAAAGGTGCTGGTATGCAGAGTTTTGTTCTTAAGACAAAGCCAAGCTAGCTGTTTCCCCTTGTTTCCAGTCTTTGTGCTAAGCTAAGCTAACTGGCTGCTGGCTGTAGCCTTATATTTAACAGACAGATGTGAGAGTGGCAACAATCTTCCCATCTATAACTCTTGGCAAGCGTATTTCTCAAAATGTCGAACTATTGCTTTAGATGTACAGATTCCCTTCGGTCCAGCAATAAGTTTACTTGAAAAACATCTTCAGAACACAAAAGCAAACACAATGCCTTGTTAAGTTTGCATTTGAACTGGAAAATACAGAAAAAGAACTGTTAGTAACTGGCTCGTAGAGTGCTTACTATTAGCAATGTAGCAAACAGTTTGTGCCCTCCAACAAATTATAATAGTCAAAATGAATTGTGGGCACATATGAATATATAATCAACAATGAGCAAGCGCTATGGCAACAGGCATAAAGACTACGTGATTTATTATGAAAGTTTTTTATATATATATTGTGTGAGAAATGTTTAAATATAACTATACATTATGTCTGGTACATGTCATATTTTATTGCTTTTTGTCTGCAGCTGAACTGTGTGCTAATGTTTCTTTTATGTCATAATGTCACTGTGCTGTTAACTGATACTTTGTTTTATATCGCAGTGAAAAGAAACAACATGGAACATGCATCAACATACCCGAGTCTGTAGGAAGATAGAAGACAAGGCCAGTCAGGAAGGAGAAGAGCATGCAGGGGATGATGACGTTGACGATGAAGTACAGTGGGAGCCGCAGCATGAGGAAGTGGTAGGTGATGTCCAGGTAAGGCGTTTCCGGGCAGCACGCGTAGTACACCCAGTGCTTCCAGCCGCGGAAATCCTTCATCACCCACTCTCCACTTTCCATAAAGTTACTCAGATCAGGACGGTCACTATCCTGGTGAGGAGGAGGAGAATATATGTTTATTTGCCATTTCTGTTTAATTGTTTTACTGTTTATATTTGTACTGTTTTATTATTAGCTCGTCAAGCACGGTAACGCCTATATTTGAACTCTATATACACAATCTGTTTTATAGGATGTTAGGGTTTCAGAGTAGGTTGTGATGTGCAATGTATGTTGTATATTATTGTTCATTGTGGTGACAGAAATAACCTTCCCTATAGATCTGGGAAACACTGGAGAATACTACTCCTATGGCCCTGATGAAGGCTTATTTGCCAAAACACATCAACATACGCAATAAGACGGTAAACTGAAGCCATAGTATTACATTTTTTTCCCGAATCCAAGTTCTTAAGCAATAAAGAGGTGTTAGAGATTTTACAGATGTTGTTTAAAAGGACTTGTGGTGTTTGCTTTGAGATATTTTGAGATAAGTTCATGTAAAGCCATTTATATTTTTCACAAGTGGGGATTTACAGTATTTGTATAGTTGAAAGAATAGCTTAACATTTTGGGAAATACAGTTATTTGCTCTTTTGCTGAGAGTTGGATGAGAAGATTGATACTCTCATGTCTGTCTGGTAAACATGAAGCTATAGCCAAGAGAGAGTTAGCTTAGCTTAGCATGAAGCCTGAAAGTGGGGGGGGGACAACTAGCCTAGCTCGGTCCAAAGGTAATCATACAAGCTCACTAATTAACACATTATATCTCTTTTGTTTAATCTGTACAAACACCGAAGTTTAAAAACAACAAGTTTGGTTTTATGGGACTTCAGGAAGTCACTGCTCCCGGCCAAGAAATACTCTGGCACAACCCCCCCCCCCCCCCCCATTTCCCCTTCTTTCCATGTTTTTTGCTAAGCTAAGATAACCAGCTGCTAGCTTTAGCTTCACATTTAACTGACAGACATGGAATTGGTATCGATATTCTCGTCTCAATCTCGTCAAGATTTCCCAAAATGTAGAAGAAATGGTCTGAATGGAATTACAGGGTTGACGACGACCAAGTTTCCATCGTAGGTCCAGGTACCCAGCTTCATACTGCAGTTCTGGAGGTCAAAGGGGAAATGCAGCACAATAATTTCACAGTAGCTCTTGAAGATGGCAGGTGGGTTCCACGTGATCATTCCTGTGTACTCCAGCAGCACTTTGGTCTCATGAACGATGGCAAAGTCACCATCAGCACTGTGGGCACAGGACAGACACAGGAAGCATCAGCATGGGAGATAATAAGTTAAATATTAACGCAGGGGGACATCAGTGCCTAGGGACGGGTTGTTGCTACTGCCGCACAACCCAGCCAACCAGCGCTCAGCTTGGCACAAGTTGTTGTGGCAGTGGAGCTGGTTGTCAGGGAAAAACAGCAGTGTGTCAGATGCAGCATATGGTGGGAGGAGGGGAGGGGGGCCTGCAATACAGAGTCCAGATTTAGCCTGATGAAATCTGAGCTTTCACACACTGCATACTGGAGTATAGGAAAGTGTGATTCAAAACATCACTGACAGGTTTGTTGACTGTTTCTAGAGGTCTGGATGCTTTATAAAGCTTATTGTAATGAAAAAATGGTTTTAGAAAAAAAAAAAGTGACATGAGGTGGATCAAGCACAGCCTGAAAACATACTTGTTGTAGAGAACCAGATCAGGCCGCCAAATGTCAGTGGAGGGAACTCTGATCTTTTTGATGCCACCATAATCCTCTGGATTCCACTCCAAGTTCACATCTTTCCATTGCTGAAAAAACAGACAAGGACATCCAGAACAATGGAAAGTACTTCAATAATGACAACCATTACTAATGCTTTATTTTGTGGGAAAAAAAACTATTATGAGCAGAAAACATAATTTAGACCGTGATACTATATTTTCAAAGAGCTGACACATTTTGTACAGATACACATTTGCTTAAAGAGGTGTTAGAGTGTTTAAATATGTCTCTTTGGAACAAAACTCTTTATATAGAGAGCAACATATATGGATTATCTGGTACTACAGAAATAACAGAACAAAATAAGTGTTAATTAACTATATTTTTGCAGTATACTTATTGTAAAAGCTCACCCATTATCATGGGGTTTGTCTCTATGTTTTACTTGTCAAGACAAAACAGTATTTTTTCTTCAAATGTTAATAGTATATTTTCAGCATTTCCTAAAACAAATATTTGTATGTTATAATTGAATGTCTTGGTGTCAGGGTTTACTTTTTCACACTTGGGGTTTTATAATTTGTAGCTAGAAGCATGATGAGTATTTTTGTCCATCCCTTTTTTACTCATTTTTAACGAGTACATTATCGAGGCTCTCTGCAATATGATGGAGTGTCCAAAGTCTTTCTTTTATGATATCACAACAACAAAAACGAACGTGTGTGTGTGTGTCAAACCTGTTTCAGTCGCACGTTGCTGCTGACGATCTGGTTGACCTCATCCTGTGAATCCAGATAAATGTGTTTAGACAGTTGATGACGGTGAATCTTAATGCAGATGGGGCGATATCGTGTGAGACGTGAGACCTCACCACACTGATGAGCTGGATGAGCTGAAGGCCCACAGTGACAACCACCGGGTCTTTGAAGTGATTGACAGGACGGACAACCTTATTGTAGCCAGTGAAAAGGGTTTTGACCAGACGTGTTTCATCATCGGAGGCCCAGGCAGCACCTAAAATAAAAAGACACCATACAGTTACATACATAGTTGAGAGCCAGATGGGTCACTTACATTCAATGTATTTAGACAGTAAAATATGTCTTTCTCTACTCCTCAAGGTGCCTCTTGAGGGTGCTGAAAATGATTATGTTGTGCCAAAGCAGAATATTGCTTTAAGAACATCTGATACTTGAGGTGAGTTCATTTAATATGAGTTGGTTGAAAATAGATGTGACAAGTGTCATACTATAGGTTGAAGATGTTTGTGAGTATATGTGCATGCACATGTTTTTTTAAGTAGGCTGTAACTGACCCACTTTTACATGGTGTGTGTTCGGTGTGCGCAGAGTAAAGCTTTGGGAATGCTGGGCAGTAAATATATACATTTGGTGATCTATTTATTCTTATTTATTTATTTTCAGTGCTTTAAATATAAACAGATCCCAGCCTATAATATCAGAGACAATCATGAAGAAATTGCATGTTCTCAAACCTGCGGTGTAAATGCAATGTATATATGTGTTTGTGTGTACTCACTGTGTTGGATTTGGGTTCTAAATTTGGCAATACTGCATTTAAACATGCGATGGCACTCCTCTGAGGTTGCTAATAGAGATGTTCTTATGCTCTTTCCGCTACATATCTGTCACAAGCCAGAGCAGGATCCCCTTTCATTTTTCAGCTGACCTTGAAATGAAGGTTATTTTACAGCAACATGTTGTTTGAATGGTTGAATGATTCTCAAGACGTTCAACTTAGCAAACTAAGGAACCCCCTGAACATAATTATGCAGGTGACTTCATGTGGTGACAGACAGACAAAAGGTTGAAAAGCAAAATGAAAACAGCACACATGCCCTTGTCAATCAAAGAGCTGGTTTGCACAAAATTTAAATTTACTCATTAGTTTTGCTGTTTGAATTGGATCAACTTACACTGATGTGAGAGCAGTTTCATTAAACATATGAGAAGGAGGTTTAGCACTTTTTTCAGGCTGCAACTTTCTCTAACTTCATTATGCTTTAAACACTAAAAGTAAGTAAAGTAATAAAGACACTTACACACCTACACACATTTTCTTTAGTTTTAAATAAATTCTTACCTGCTAGAATGGCTAGATGAAAAATTAAACACACAGTATTCATTCTTGCCAATAAACCCAGGCACCCAAAACCAAGATCCAACTTCAACACGTTGCCCGTTGACCACTTGAGAATTAAAAAGGTTTGACCCACCTAAAACATTCTTTCAGCACTGGCAAATGGCTTACTGTACAACTTCCACTGGCAGCCTCGTTGTTATTGTCTGACAGCGGATGTGAGTGACTGGCTGCCAATGCTTGTCATTTGAGAGGGCCACATTCTTTGTTCATGTGTTATAAGATCAACATGCCAGAGTAATCCACCACTGAAATATCCCATCGTGAACTTGGCCGCACACAACCTCGAGGTGCAAAGATACATGCTCGCTGATGTCAGTTTTTCTAACTATTTTTTTTTTCTAACTATTAATGATGCCTTGAAGTCTGTGTATATATATTTATATGTCCATGTAGGACATGTACAGCCCCTTGAAAATCAAAAAGATGTTTCCATATTGAATAAGGATTTGACACACATGTCCTTATCTGTTTCTACCATGGAAAAATCTACACGTGTTTAGTTTGGGTGACATATGACATATATGAAATAATTTTAATGCTTTGGATCTTAACTAGAACTCAAAATTAAAACTTTATCAAGTTCATTTCTGACCTTGGGAACAGTTGTTTAGGTACAGGTCCATTTAGTAACCATTATTGCATTTGTATGTTTGTCCTTTCTCGTGTGCATGATGAAATTGTCTTAATGTTTACATTTGTATTGTCTTATTATCAGCACATCAGCCATAAAGTAAACCACTTTGAATTACACTAACCAGTAAGAAAGGTGCTGTACAATTAAAGTTTGATTGATTGATTGATTGATTGATTGATTGATTGATTGATTGATTGATTGATCATATGATCTCCATCAATTGTAGATGTTAGAATCTCCATTTTTCTGAACACTTTAAGGACTTCTCAATGTGTGCTTAGAAAATAGAAAAAATGGGGAAATGAATCATCTACAGTTGTTGAAAGCTCCAGAACAGCTACTGAATGAAACTTTCTATAAGGTTGTTTTGTCAAAAACTCTGTCAGTTTGAGCAATGCATGGTCAGGCAACATTAACACGAGGATATAATCATCCGGAACTGGGAATTGTCTGCAACACGTAAGAGTTTATGTCATGAGGAAAATCTTAACTGTTTGGTATGCCAATGGCTCTTGGCATATTGAGATGTCGCCCAACTATATAACTAGCACTCCTGTGCAAGATTTAAAGAACAAAACCCCATAACATTATAGAATACATTATGAATTTTCTGAAAATATACAGTACATGAGATATGTATGTGTATGAATCCTTATCTGTATATATCTGTGATATGCTTACGTATATTTATAAAAATTTACCTGGAATATTAATCCCTAAACCATGAAATTAGACATGAGGCAAATTCAACTAACCTTAATACGAGTTTCTATAAAGATGAATGGGTCGCTAGATAGATATGGGCTAAGACAGGAAGGGTGCAATGATATGTGATATATGGTTCGTCTGAATCTGTCATATTTTTGTTTATTTGTTTTTGTTGTTTTCTCTTTGTTCTGTTTATTTGTTTAAATCTACAATAAATAATTGATTGATTGAAGAATTGGGAATTGTCTACAACACTTAAGAATTTATTTTTATAAGGGAAATCGGTAACACTTTACTTTAAGTCCCCTTATTTAGCTATTTAGCCTTATAAGCAGTATATAAAGATTTGATAAATGTTTTACACTGTAATATAGTTGTACACAGCTATAAGGACATGTTTAACTTTTTATTAATGTACAGTATTTGTCAAAAATGATAACTACTCCTATGAAGACATATTTTATATTATTACAACTGTAACTATATTGCCATTTATTATCTGTTTCCACTTACAGATGCCCACAGGAGGAATTGTTGACAAATAGATACAATTAAACACCTACATTATGGTGTGTTATAAACCATGTGTTAATATACTGCCTATGAATGCTAAATAGGGGGACTTAAAGTAGCGGTGTTACCGGAAAATCTTAACTCTTCAGTTAGTAGCTGTTCAATGTGGATGATGAAGTTTATTTGACTCTTTTTAAAAAGTATTCTCTCGTGTCTCTCGTCCAGTTGCCCACCTAAAAATAAATAATATTGTAATCTCACGTGATTCAGATGTTCAAACAGCCTTGTGTTTCCTGGAGGCCAGGTGTTACACCCATGTCTCCCTCTTTTGCTCTGCTCTACCCCCCACCCTGTCCAGACCGTGATGGGTCAGGCAACTCAATTTCCTCACATCCTCAATCCGTTCAATCAGCCAGTCACTCAACCACTCGCCTCATTCATCTCACTTAGGGACAAATGACCATTTTGGCAATGTCTGAATTAAGAGAGATTCGTCTCAACCCACCCCCTCTCTCTCTCTCCAATCACCCAGGCCACCTGAATTTACACCATGTAAGCACCGCTTTGCCTTTCTCCAAGTCTGTCATGTAACACGGGACAAGCCAGCATTGTATCTGCTCAGTCGACCCGCAGTCCTCGGCGGACACTTTTGGTGCTCTGTCCAGTGTTAATTACAACACTTTGAAGGCTCACACCGCGATCACAGTCTCTAGAGGACTGTGAGCCGTGTGTTTATATCTGCTCTGTGAGTGATTAAATGTTCACTGAATCTGAATGAAAGTGCTCATGTAAAATCTGCAGGGGGTGGATAAAAAACTGGACAACATACTGGATGTTTGTGCCTCGATGAAGATTAAGAGGATTAGAGTTTTCAGAGAGGAGATTATGACGTGCGTTGAATGATATATTTTACATGATGTAAAACATAAACATAAACAACATAAATATAGAAACGTTTAACAGAATCAGAATCAGCTTTATTGACCAAGTATGTGTACACATACAAGGAATTTGGCTCCGGTTTTAAGTTGATCTCAATGTATTTACACACAGGAAGATAGAAATACATATACAGCTAAAAACAAGGACATCAAAGCTGAACAGGTAAAAATAAAGATAGAACTATTATGTACATACAAGTGAAAAAACATTGGACAGCAGTAGTAATATTTATTGGAAGAGAAAATTATTTAAAAATTAATATTTAACACATTTAATTTGGTAGCTTTACTGTAGGCTATTCTAATTCTGTACCTGTATTTCAGCTGGTTTGTTAAGATGTAAGTATAATAGATAAAATCACTGGTAAGTACAGTGAATTATCCAGTAAATAAAACTCAAGTGGCGAAACAATAAAACAAGAATTGTATTAACACATAATAATTCTTGAAATCTTAAACCAGTATTTATTTATGATAAAGTTCATGATTCACTCTTCAATATGGTTTTCTAATGCATCTCCTATGTGAAATATGAAATAGCAGGCAGGCAATTAAACAGAATGAGCGTTTCCATTTCACATACTTCACATATGTGAACTGAATATCTCTTTATATTTCAACATTTGAAAATGTATTCAGGTCAGCCGTTTGCAGGGAGGAAAGCATTACCATCCAGTCAACAGAGAAAGGTCAGTTATCTCACGGATCACAGACTTTCAAATTCAGTCTCATTACTGTGAATGAGGCACATCCACCACACAATACATGTGCAGACATTACTCCAGCATGGTGTTATCGCAGCATCTGACTGCAAGATAGAAAGCTCGATAGCTTTATTGGTGCGGTTTACTTCCTTTCACAGTCAATGCCTAATGTAGATGAAGGTATGATGTATTTCAAATGGCTGATAATGGCGGGGGAGGCTAAACGGTTGGATGAAAATCCAATTTTGCCACACAATCACCAGAGACAAGTTGAGATTCGGCTTACATTAACTCAACGTGATGTGGTCACAAAACCCCAAGTGATTAAATGTCAAGCAGTGATTGCTCCTCAGATGCTTTGTGGGGGAAATTTAAAGCACAAAAACCTAAACGCAGAGAACGTGAAGCTGCAGACAACATTGGGAGCCAAACACCAGATACATCAAATTTTATTTTTCCACCTAAAGCTCAAATGTCCACAGTGAGAAAAAATATAATTTAACACAAAATGTGGAATGAAGACACTGTGTGTGAAACAGTGACCATCTAATGAGCCACCGATGGCTGTGCATGGCTGGTTCTTAGAAATTGCTTGGAAAGACATAACCTGTGGGTAATTAAACCTAGAATGCATAAATTTAATATGACATTGTTTGCACATATATCCAGTAATTAACAGTCTCCCGAGTGCAAGAGTGGTGTTGCCTTAGGTAGTGTGTGTTTGGTTTTAATCTCACAGTGAATCAGTGTGACTGATGCGTTGTTAGAGGGGTTTATAGAAAGTCATGTGACGCGTGGCTTTTAGGCTCGACCTGTCATTCTGAATATGCAGAATGGAGGACTATCAGTCCTATCTGCCAGGGTCATCTTGCAGCCACAAACAAATATGCTGTTAATGTCAAATGTATTGAGCAGCATTAAGTATTTTGTATATTCTTTATTCTTCATTTAATTCAAGGACACAGATGCTGTTATCATATATCTATTTTATTGCCAACAAATCCCATGAAAAGACCAAAACTAACAATGTGTTTGTCTGTCTATTAAAAACTTCTCTGCCATGTCTGTGGCACTGAGCCCCAAGCCCATTGGTTCCTACTGAAGATGGAAATCTTTAAAAATGGGTCACAAATATGTATTTTTTTCTTTTTTTAAAAGGCAGAGTAATTTCTTCAAACAGCTGGGCGCTGTAGTTTGTAGCAAACGTTACTCAAACAGGAATAAATGGTGCAGTTGTTGGAGACTATTTTCAGCGGCGGATTAATTCAAATTTGACCCAAAATAAACTACATTGTCCATCTTCATGGTAATGATAGAACATGTCACCCAGACCACTGAGGTGTTTTATAGTTTTTGGACAACAAAAGCAACTGAATGCAGGCACAGAGTAATTAACTGTAGCTTTAGCTACACTGTAAATATTTGTTAGTGAGATAAATTAATTGTTGGTTTTGGTCTTTTCATGTGATTTGTTGACAATACGACACATATAAAATATTGCCAGCCTTATCCTTTAGGGCGTAGAAAAATAAAATAGACAGTGAGGGGGTGGCTGGATTCAGTTTGAAGGAGGTTCACATGTGATTTTAGAGGCAAATCTGCATTGTTTCAGATGTCATCATCTCTGGGCAGAGTGTATATGAATGTTGTTTACCACAATGAAACATTTGCTGTACAAAACTTTGACACTCAAACGCTATATTAAAGCTGCTATAATCAATATTTTTTATATTAATAATGGACTAAATGAAATTTGAAATGTGAGGGGGACACTCGTAGTGAGAACATACAGAGAAATATCACCCTACTCTGCAGTTCCTTTCAGCTCTACACAGATTTTTAACATCTTTCAGCTCATTGGTTTTTTTGTCTGGCTTGCAACTTTACTGTTTTGGTTCACTCTCACAGCTCTCATTGCGTTGTTTCCAGACACAGCAGGCAGATGTTTACAGGAAAAAAGCTCTGATAAAAACTCAACCTCCCTCACACAAAAAGGCAGACAGACAGTTAGTGACTATAGCTGCTGAACATAGCAGCTAAAGAACCAGATATTTCCCTAGGGAGTTGCTAGAGACCAAAAACAGAGATAAAATGAGAACAAATATTGGATGATGTTGTTTTGCCAATATCAACTTATAAGCTGTGTTAACAGCTTGTTTCAGCTGCCCCCAAGTGGTCATAGAATATTAGTTAATGCAGGCTTAATGCACAATTTGATTAGGCCTACTGGTATATTTTTATTAAGGAAATTCAGATGACTCATTAAGCACTTAATTTGTCAGAGTAAGGTTTAATAAATTAAAGTGATCATGCACAAGTTGTGTACAAAAACAGTACAGTAAAAAATTAAATTCACAAACAATGCTGTTTATAACACAATAAAAATGTTAAGGTCAGGCAAATGCACCAGTGTGTACACATTAACAGGAAAGGCTCATTCAACTACTTCAGGTTACATAAAAACAGTAGAGGAGATAAAAAAATACAGCATCATAAAAATTACCCCAGAAACATCAGTAGCTTATTTTTACATCCAGCTATACAATGTTTCACAGAAAAAACTGCGCAGCAGGCAGCTGGGAATGTGGACTATAACTAGCACAGAACAGACAAAAGCAAAATCACAGCGCTACACGATCTTAACACATGCTGGGTTACGACTACAAAGCAACAAAGACCTTGCACCATGCATGCTGGTCTGTCAGCTTCTGAAAATCCCCCGACAAAAATGGGGAGACACAGAGTGAAGTTCATCGTCCACACCCAAAACAGGGGTGGACGGATGTTAGGTCAGCACTAGTCCATACGCAGGGCATTTTAAAAAAATGTATCAATCAATGTAATACAAACAGTCATTCAAGTCTTTACACAAAAGAATGATTAGATAGCTGTTCTATAAAAGTCCTGATCTGTGTTTAGAAGAGCACGTCTTCATTTTTGATGAGCACCTCCACCACCTGTCTCTGGTAGCGGATGTCATTGAGTGCTGTTATGGCGTCCAGGTTTGGTGCGCGCATGAGGGTGGGTCCGAAAACGATGGCGAGGTTCTCAGCGTTCATCAGGTTGAATTTCTCATTCTGTGCCACCCTGCAAATATGTATCAAAGTTAGAAACATAGACTAGATTTTTAGGGACTGTGTGGAAATTACTGGGGTGGGGAGGAGGCTGAACATTATGTTTCACTTTTTTAAAAAAGCAAGGCCCTCTCCAGTTTTTACTAATATCTTCTTTGGACCTTCCCTTTGTCTAAGAAAATAATTGCAACATCCTTCCCACAATATCTCAAAGTAATTTAACACCATTGACTGGTACAGTTCATTTAGCCAACAATAACTAAAAGTAGGCAAATAATTTGAGATAGCTTTCTCCAATTTAAACTGAATAGTAATTTTCACATGGCCACCAGATCGCACAACAGAATTGTGAATTAACAAACACAAAAACATGATGCTTCCTGTTTACTGACAATTCCAGTAATTCTGTACTTTTTAACCAAGAGTTATCACTGTTACTTTATATGAGCGATTTACATTTTCTTTGACACATTTTATTTTCCTATAGTTCTGCTGTCAGTTAAGATGCAGAACAAAGTGAACGTGGGAGCTGCTATAGCCTTGTGACAAATGTCTGCAAATCTCTGCAGATGACGTTGAATCATTAACGAAAAAAGAATGAGACTACTGTTGAAGCAAAACTATGGTTTGCTGAAGTGCTTATATATATATAAACAAATAATTAAAAGTACCTGATTGTATGTATATCTAACATATAAAGTGTGAAGATTGTGTTTTATCATGCAACATAAAAAGATCATAAAGTTTTTAAAAAATATAGTCTGAAAGATCCTGAAAAATAACTGCGTCACAAACATGTCCAGACATGCCCTAGAGTGGAAAATCCCCAAACATACTGGAATCAGAGATATGCCTGGATGTGCCCGGAAGAGGGTTGGATCATCCCAAATTTGGGAGAAATTACACCATTATTTACCTAGCGATAGATGATCATTTTTAGAAATAGGTGGAGAGGCTCAGGTTTCTCCACCAATGAGGGCATGGGCACTTGGACAATATAGGGCAGTGTACAAACAGTGGAGAGTCAGTCAGCTGTCCGGAACTGACTCGGGTTTTATTTCTGTGAAGAATAAAACTCTATTGCATCGAACTCTGATCGTCTCCAGTGAATTCTTTGAACCTGTTTTGGGACTCCAATAGTTACTCAATCCTGAAGAGAACAAAGTGTTGGTGAAGAGGTCCAGACTTAAACTCTGGCCCAAGACCTGGACTTCTGATCTTCAACACTACTCTCCCTTCAGCAAAAAGAAAAAATACATAATCATTCCCCTTTTCTGAAATCCCTTCCTCCTAAAGACTTTCACATCGTCCCTTAGCTCTTGCTAACTGGGACTGACTGGATTGCTCACCTTTTTAAGTGCGCCATGAGGTACTTCAAAGTTTCACTGTGTGATGGCGGCAGCAGAGATAGAGCTTCGCGGAAAGCTTCCAGCTTCTTCTCTGGATCTGTGAGCTCTGAGCAGAAACAGAAAAGAGCGTGCTGTTAGAGTGGCCAGAATACACTCTCTGACCTCAGAGGACACAAGCAGGAATCAATGTGGTTATTTCCTGTGGGGTAATAAAAGCCATTAGTCTCTGAGAGGAAGTCTGAGGCTGCTTGAGATGGCTAATGCAAATGAACATTGTGAATGTGGTCTTGACTGTGTGGTTGCGCTTTGTGCAAATTAGGGGCACAATTGGAGTTTAATACTTATTCAGGACTTAGGGTCAGTGTTGAGTTTTGAAAGTCATTGGCTGCTTCTGAGAAGTTGGCTGCATTTTCACAGTTCTGTTTCAGCTGTAACTGAGGAAAATTACCTATTGATGTTTTCCTTTTTCTCAGTAACAACCGTAAAATCTATATAAGACGTTAAATAACAGCAAAGGATTGTGGTTTTGCTGGCAGCAGCCACATATGGTAAAAAGAACCCCACAATACAGGTATTTCTGTTATTTTGTCCACCCTCTTTAGGCCAATATACTACAGCTGACATTTGTCATATGTACCCAGCAAAGCATTTTCCACATGAACCAAAGTAACCACATGAAGCAAAGGACATAAAGCTCAATAGTGGATGTTTGACCTCTTTATCTGCAGCAAAATCCAACACACTGAAACAGGTGTGTTTCTCACTAATTTGTCTAGTTGTGACTTACTTGCAGCCTCGATGAACCTCGGGTAAGCATCGTATGAGATGACGGGAACTGGCAAATCCCTTAGGTACAGTTTCAGTGCACCTGTGATGATATTGATGTCTTCATAGGCATTCCCTGAGATGTCTGTCTTCTCGCCATCTGTGAGGATGTGCGATGGAATAAGGGAGACAAGAAGAAGAGAAGGAGAGTTTTCACACTGTAAAAACAGCTGACGTCAGCACTTTCACATCACCGTGTGAATTGAGGAATGAAGAGATTGTGTTGCTTGTGGGTGGAAAAAAAAATCTGATCTTGCTCTGTATTTTGTAAAGTAGCTGCTATCATCCGCCTGGCCTGTTTTATTCTGACTTTCCCTCAGTTATGCATGCTTTCCAGAGAGGCCATGGCCTACTTGTGCTGGCAGACTGAACATCACAGTGCTGTGAGCTGGAATGACACTCTGTCATGGATGATCTCCCACATGCGGATCTGGCTAAGAGTTTAGCCCACTGCTGCAGGGTTTTTCTTATAGTTAAAATTCACACTGCACTGGGCCAAGACAGGCTCATTCTCACTAAGTCTACTACTGAATCCCCACACAGCACAAGAGTTTTTTTAAACAGCTATGTTTAAGGCAGTGAGAGTACATCTGTGGTTTGTATCCCCTGAGGTCCCCCCTGTCTGTCCACACTGTGAAACCCTGCGTGAGAGCGACATGTCAGGATAGGATCTGCACTTCCAGACTGACAGTAATCCTTCACAAATGTGTCACTTTCTCATTAATCTGCAATGTTCTGTGTGTCTTATGTAAACATGTGAAAGCACGCAATGTCAATCGTCATGTTGTGAGCTGACAGGAATCTATAAAACAGTTACCATATGCAGAACCAAAGGAACACACACCTTTGTCAAACGCCATCTTGACTTCTTCCACCGAATCACTGAATCCAGATATTCTGTAGAGGCCCTCAGACTTCAGTCCTTGAGGAACAAACATGAAACAAACAACCTTTCAGACATCGTCATGGCTGTCACAAGTAATGTAGAAAAATTTACCTGCATGTATCGCCTCGGGTAATTTAGGAAATGCCATTAAACGCTCTTAAATATGCATAAGAAATTAAGGATAAAATGTCCACAATGTCACACAATGGAACAACATGGGCAGATGCAAATAGTTTTCTGCATCACTGGGCAAAATAATAAAGACATAAATCAAACTTAGCTGCAGACATATATTAGAGGGCAGACAATGAGGGAGCAATGAGTTTCCTACATAGTTGAATGATTTAACTGAAATGCAATCAAATAAGGCAGCAGGAAACAGAGTAATGTATTCCTCATTACACGTTCACAATTACCAGTACACTCATCACTCTTCTCAGTCATCCCCCCGCCCAAAAAACATTAACCCAGTTAGCAATCAGACTTTTAACACGTCAGAATAAGTAGTACATATTGTAGATTGCTTACTACAAATATGGAGGAAAGCTGTTTTCAACAAGAATCATAAACACAGTAAAGCAGGATCCATAAACTTAATTTCAAATGGTATTTTAAAAGGGTCGTTTTGAAAGACTTAAAAATTAATTCTGCATAATATCAGCTTAAAATGAATTTTGTTCAAGTAGTTAAATTTAAAGAGATTTCATTTTGACCTGAACGAACATGAGTTTCATTGGTTGTCCTACCGTAATTACTAACTGCCTTTATGGAAGGAAGGAAAGGTGGTAAGAGTTTGGATCTTATAGTTTGAAAACCATCTATCTGAATGTGGGTTGTATTCCCCTTTTTGACAATTTCCAAAACTCGATATTAATTTTTATTATTTTTTAGGTTTCACAGATAGAAAATTCAAGTTTCCAACATCCAAGTTGAGATTCAATTGGTCATTTTTGGATCTAGAATTTAAGACAGGTCAAAATATCAAGTTTCCCAAATTGGATTGGTTAAATTCAGACACCAAATTCAAGATAAGAACTGAAACTAGCTAAAAACTAAATAGCAGAACTGAAACGACCATCTAGAATTTCAGAGGAGAAATCACACCACACACATGCAGATAGATTGTTAAAGACAGATTGGTGTTTCAATGCTATAAATTCAGCTGTAAATCTCAACATTAAGGATTCAGTTGTGACTAAATTTCACAATTAGGTATTCGATTGCTTATAAGATTTTGATTATTGGACACTTCTTTACTTCCATAATTCTCCCTCTTCACTTTGCAGCTTTTCAGCTAAAATCCTTCAATGAAAATCCTCCACTGAGCCAATTATTGTCAGCAAATCAGACTCTAGTTTTATAGCTGTTAGATGAATTCAGTCAGTATTTAAACTAAGCTGCATTTATTTACATTTACATCTTGGGAAACATATTGAGCTATATATTTGAAATATACACAAAAACACATCCCAAACTAACCTCTTGACTCGATCTCCCGTATGCACATGTCCACCACCATGGGTCGTGCCGTGTTATAAGCGTTCACCAGGGTCGTCAGGTCACAGCTGTAGACTTTACGGATGTGTTTCAGGTCTGGCTTGCAGTCGTTGGGTACCAGAGATGAACATTGTTTGTGGACGTTCAAACCACAATCTGCAGAGAGTGACATGCAGCAGGTTTAGTTCATGAATATCTGCAGTTTAAACAGAGCCATAATGGAGAGGCGGGATACTGTAGCGCTCTTACTTTGCACCATAAAATTTGTCAACCAGAACACAAAGTCAGCTGAATTATTTGTTGTAGCTCAGCCATTTTAGCTCTGAGCTGAGGACTATTGTGTAAATTCACATTCAACATCAGGTTCCTTTGGATTTGGTTGGCTGGTTTCATGTGTGTTTTGGCTAGCAGAACAGTGTTAATTCCCTTGATCAATATTTGCCCCCTAAATGTCACAGGACCACTGGAGAGCTCCTCTCTCTCTACCACACATGGCATTGGAGTCACCTTGAGCACTGGATAGATCCAAAGTCACCTCTAAAGGGCCATTTATTTATTAAAAACAGTAAAATAGAATGACGATAAACCACGAGACAAGACATAAATCTATGAAATAAATGAACTGAAATTATGTGTATCTTTTTTGAATTGTATAAAAACAGTTCTTAGTAATTCAAACA
This sequence comes from Oplegnathus fasciatus, assembly GCA_003416845.1. NCBI lineage: Eukaryota > Metazoa > Chordata > Actinopteri > Centrarchiformes > Oplegnathidae > Oplegnathus > Oplegnathus fasciatus. Next base: position 752,134 of record NTHP01000044.1, on the reverse strand, counting down.
ACAGACAAAATGCATTTGATAATTATTAAATGTGAGGAAATTGTCTTTTTGATGTTTTTTTCCTCCTATGTGATATTTTCAGGATGCACCTCGCTGGGTGTTCAAATAGCATATTAGTCATGATGTCAATGTAAGTATCCACATCTCCAGTCACAGTGGATGGGGCCTGAGGCACAGCTGTTTCAGGGCAGGATTCACCTTGTCGGGAACAGAGGAGCCCGTGGAGAACAGATGCAGAGAGAGACTGCAGCTCTGCTTTGTAACAGAGACGCATGGAGGGAATTAGAGGAACATTGAAAACACTGTGGCCGGGAGGAGGGATAGTCAGCGCTGCTGTGTGCTCTATTCTTTTCCAAATCCAAGCTCACACACAATGGCTGTGGAAGCAGCGATTGAGGCGCTGCGGGCTACACTAGACCTAGTTTCCCAGACTAAAATGGGGCAGCTCTTCAAGCTCTTAGATCTTTTGAGCTGTCTCCCAAGTTCTGAAAGGTTTTTTGTTTTGTTTTTTACAAATGCTGTGTTTTTTGATTATTATTTTGAAAATAAAGTATAGATCCCACATAAGAATTGCTACTTTTTAATTTTAAAAATACTTCTGAAAGCCAAGAATCTATGCTCCTGGAGGACCTCAGACAATATTTAGATTAATATGGGTCCCTAGAGAAATTCAAGCATCCCACATTTATATGCATTGATGCAGAAATGTAATTACCTTAAGAGATGATTCTCTTAAGGATACGAGACAGGCAGTATAATAGAGGGGGGCCTGTCATCAGACACAAGCCTGCAGAGCTCCTGTTGTCCATGTGAGCAAACTGATGGTCCTGGGTCCCAGGTGGGGCGGGTGAGGGTGAGGCAGGGGCCCGAGGGACACCAGGAGCCTGGAGACAGGGGATGCTGCTTTACTGCACCGTCAGCTCTGTCTCCGTTGCTATGGGGAGGAGGCTCCAGCTCAGTTTGGGCTAAAGGGCTCTGAGAAGAGGTTTAATGGTGTCTGGTTGCTAATTTCTAATCAGTACATTATCACCATGTCTACCAGCAGAGCTACCAGTTAAAACCGGTCCCTTTCTGACTGGAAGTGAAAACAAAAAGCACTATGAGTATTTGTTGGATGTTTTGGTTTTTCTACCAAGCATTTAAGTTAAATAGGGGTTGAGCTGCTTGACCTAGCTCTTTGGTTGAAGCCGCTGAATTTTAATGTGTGTGGAAACAGAGATCCTTCCCCACGCTCCGAGCTCTGCTCCTCATTAAAGAGACATGCCAGCTTTGTTTTCCTTCATGGGCATGATGGGATGAGGCTGGGGGGCGTACTCTGATGAGGAAATGTGGCACAACAAGCACAAGCAGAGGCTGGCTTCCTGGCACTCAGCCAAAAACAGTTCACACGTACAAAAAGAAAAAGGGGGTGGGAGAACATTTTTTTTGGTATGCAAATGTGAGCATCATGTGAGACTTCGCTGCCCTAGATTCTGGTAGCTGTGGTCGAGTCTGAAGGAATGGCGATATAAGAGTTTATAAAGACTGGCTCCAAACATATGTGCCTTTATATGTGTCAGCTTTCAAAATCGAGACATTAATAATTAACATCGGAGCTCCCACAGATTTGTGTGACATACTTTGTTTCATCAATAAAACATCAAAGACACACATCCGACTCTATTATAGCACTATTCTGGGATGTGAAATGAATTCCAACAACAGCTACAGTGAAAGAGGAATCTCAGTATTTGACAAGGAAAAGGACAAAAATAACAGAACCATTTACCTCACAGTAACAGGACTGAATGTGTTTATGTGTATCTCTCACACAAAGTAAAGGAATATTCATAAAGGACTGAAAGTGATTGTAGGTGAAAAAATATGCTCACACCGTGGAGCACATAATGACAAAATGCATTCAGAAAAATACAAAGAACTGAGCTTTAAACACATTATTTTTGTCAGCTGCTGTAGTGAGCCTACTGTTGCGTGTTTACTAGGTTAGAATGCAGCAAATGTTTATCCATTGAAATCATGGAAGTGGAAACACAGATAGCCTTTGTTATAGTAATAATGTCAACAAGATGTGAAAAACAACCAAGCCCTGAGCCAAAAAAATCCAGTCATTATTTCCAAAAAGAATAAAAAGCTACTTTAAGATTTTTTAAAAAAAAAAATCTGTCAGCACTGACAGAGCTGAAACTCATTCTTCTGCTTGTTTGAACTGATTACCTCATTCACAAACCCAGTGAGGAAAAAAGTCGGTCACAAATAAGGTTTAACATAGTATAAAGTATCTGTTACATCATAGCGATAGAGCACTCATTTCACTCTATTATACAACCTATAATCCACAAACTACTGTTGGGATTTTAGATTAAAACGCAATAATCCAGCTCCAGCTCCAGATGCACTAAAAACCAAGTAACCCACATACAGTAATGTACACTTTGTACACCATGACTGTAACGAGAGATTGCTGCGAAGTGATAAAGCAGTTTATATAAGAGCGTGTTAATGTGGCCTGAGAACAGGATGTACCTGCACATTTGACCCCCTGAGCCATCAGTCCCCACATGAAGCTGGCACAGTGTTCACACCAGTGAGGCCCTCGAAAGGTGTGGACCTGCAACAGAGAGGAGGACAGTGACAGATATTAGTGATGAAGTGCGATGACAAGACAGGGAGAGAGCAGCAGGGAGTCACAGCCATTTACTCCACAGACACCCCATCGCCTTCTCTAGCCGGCCAGGAGACCTGTAGGTGCTGCCATCTTAAATGAGGCAGAGGAGGGGGATTATCTGTGTGTGGAGGAGGACTGTTGTTCAAACAGACCCTCAAACTGACAATACTGAGGTGGGTGCAGCGGTGACTCTGAGCAGGGCAGGTTTTGCCATCATGGCACAGTGGGATTTGACACTTCGCCAGAGTGAAGGTGTAAGTTGTTAAGGAAGCTATGGAAACAGCAGGAGGCCACCTTGCTTGTGAAGGAAAGGGAGCCCCGCGCTCCACCAGGTAACAGCAGCCCAGCCAATCAGGGAGGCCTCTAGGATCAAGAGCAAGCCACATCTCTTCCTGTTTTTCTTGCATTAATTCAGTAGCAGATATGGCAGGGTGGTTGTTTCGGTGAAGAATTGCTAGTTTCCAGTGGACACAACACTGTGCAGGTGATCATTTGTTAAAAAATATTAACTGATGGTCACCTAAGTAGTTTTTTAACAGCCAGCCATCATTAATGATTATCCCAACCAAATGGATTGACATTTTTCATGTTTACAGAATCTTAGGATTATAATTTAACATGTATCTAATCAATCTGGGCTGTTATCGACTTGTATGATCATTTAATTATTCTTTGTTTTGTCAGTGATACACACTGTATCATGCCTGGTTATAGGCAAGAAAAAACGTCTAAATGCAGGTAGTGAAAGCTTTCAGTTGGAATAAGTAATCGAAGAGGCTGGGGTATGAAAATGTACTGTTGCTTTAACTTGTATACAGTGCCAATAGTCCCCAGTTAATCACGGTTAATAAACAACAACAACAACACATTGCCAGAAAGAACAAGACAAACTTGATAAATGTGGCGTTTAGCTGTCCGAATGTTTAATTTGGAAAGTTTGAAATTGAAAGACTTAGCGTTGAGATGTTATTGTACTATATTATATGTTTTGTACATTAATACATTAAAATCCTCTCTATGTTATGAATTCACTCAAATGATATATTATCCTTTAGCTGTGGGAGCTTTTAACACAGGAACTATACACTCCTAAAATGCTGAAATGCAACATTCAGCAATACAAGCGAACAAAGCAGCAGAAAAAGATTGGAAAGCATCAGCAATTTGAAAGCCTTGAAGGTAATATTTCACCTGCTGCTCTCCATCCCATTAACCAGCCAAACTAGGAGAGTGAGCCTGAGCCAAATAGGGATACACTCCTCCACTGTTTCCCCTCTCCATCGGCCTAATCTCTCCATCTGGTGCTCAAACTAACAGCAGTGGTCCACAGACCACCCAACAGATTTTCTTTTGATAAAGGCTCACTGGACAGACCAAAACAGCTCTGTTTTTCATCCCCTCTCTCCCACTCTGTAACAACCCCCTCCTCCTCCTCTCATCTCCCACAAGGGAAGCATGAGAAGCAGCCCTCTGGCCACACATGATGAAATTAAAGCAACGTTTTGGAGACGCAGTCGCTGACAAGAGTTCTTTAAGTTGATTCGAGCCTCACCTTGAAGTTGTGGACTTTCTCAGATTTGGGTGTCCGCTCGCTCTCCTTCAGTGTGGCTCTGCGGACCAGCGAGGTGAGCTGTGAATAGGCGAATAGTTTAAGTGGCTGCCAGAAAGTGGCTGGAGGTTTCTGTGGCCCCATCCTCATCCCAAGAGCTGCCGCCAGAATATCCTCCTGATTGGCCTCTCGCTTGGCCTTTTGCACCAGGGACTTCTCTTCCTTGTGAACCTCGTAGGACTCTCTAGATGGCATGCTGGTGCTGCGGTCTCCCAAACCAGATGAAGGAACAAACCCAGTGGAAAAGTCCCAAAAAAAATGAAGGAAAAACTCTTTGATGCTCAGAGCAAGTCTAAATCAAATATTACTGGCATTGTCCCAATTAAATAGAGACATCACAGACAACAAACTGTAAATTTGAATGATAAAAGTCATTTAAAAGAGTCCAAAAGGAAAAAAAACTGGTCCCTATTAAATCCTCTCACAGCAGTGACAGTAGATCAAGTGGAGCCTCTGTTATAGGAGTGCCAGGTTTTATACAAAAGAGGTGCAGCCCTGGGTGCTCATGTGGTTCTCTGGGAACGTGTATGCAGATGAGATGAGTGGTTGCGCTAATCCTCTCCTCCCTGTGCAGAGCTGATATTCTCCCTGGAACAGAGACAGCACACTGTTGTGTATGGATGCTGTCAGGGTGGGCAGAGCGAGGGGGAGGAGTACAGGGGCGGACCCTGTAGTAGTCACAGCAGATTAAATGGATCCCACCAGCCAATCACAGCATGGATACACCAGCTTTATAGTATCCACTACCCCGCCCCCCACACAACCGTCTCCATCAGATATCCAAGCAGGGGAGCCTGGGTAGGATGAAATGAGAGTGGGATGATAATGAGCACTGAGTGAGTCATGCATCAAGAGTGGGCTGCTGCCTGCAGAACTTGCGACAGCAGTGGGCCGTTAGAGAGGAGCTATTTTCAAAATGATTGTTGCTACAGAAACTGGTCATGACTGGGACCACAAAAAGCAAAAAAAACCCAACAAAAGCAAGCACCAAGCAAGCACGCAAGCATGAGATCACTGATATTAATGCACGCTTTAGTACAAAGTGATGCTCTAGCATTTTGCATTTGGAGACAAAAACAAAACATACAGTAATAAACAATAAACAGAAATATAAAGCAACTCCTGAAAAATGTATTCTGTTTCTGTAAGAGCCTTGTTTGCAACGATCCATCCACACAGTGATGAAACAGCTTTGAAATTTCCACTGTGACACATTTATGCACCATAAAAGGGATTAAAATCACATGCCAGCGCTCTGACAAGACTCACCTATTTCTCTGTTTTTAATGTCTTTTAATGCTGATTTTCTTTTATGCATTATGAAGCTCATTGAATTGTCTTTGCTTTATAAATAAACTTGCCTTGCCTCACAAGTAAATTATGTAAACACCACCCTTAAGGAATCATAAAATACATTTTAAATTTCATGTAATAATATACAGTTTAATAATTTGTATCATAAATCAATATTCACTTGCAGTTTATTTAATCTTCTTACATTATGATAAGATATACAATAAAGAATTAAACAACATATGTCAGTACCAGGCATGTGATGTGGAAGCAGGGAGCCTTTTCTTTCTATGCAGTCTTTGTCTGAATCTTCATTTCCTTGAGGTTCACACTGACGCAAGCGTTGTGTTCTGTCTATGCAAATGAAGTATCAAATATAGCATCATGATAGCGATGTGGGAGAAAGGACCCGCAACCTGCTTCTGTAATTCACACTGCAAGTCAAATGTGATTATGCTCCCACGTCTCCAAGTCTAATTCAGACTTGACTGTGAAACTGCATCGTTCTCACCTTTTACAGAGGGCGGCTGGAGAGGAAGTGACTGTACAGACTCTCCTTCAGAAATCGATGAGGACTGTTATGGCTCCCGCTGCCCCCCCACCTCAGCAGAGAGTTATCAAAATGAGAGTAAGAACAGTGGAGGGGAGCAGAAAAGGGGGCTTTGAAGATCAGTGTACTTATGTAGAATGGCATCCCAAACTGTGGTGTCTGGATCACAACATGAAAGACGTGAAACAGGGGGCTTCCATTGCAGCTCTCCTCTCTCATGCTCAGGGAAAAGTCTCTGCTCAGGAGGGTACCTGAGAGTGGTACAGATAAAAGACAGTAAGAGCCTTTTATATGCACCGGTTCATCCTCTCAGACCCTGAGCACTTTAGAGGGTTTTTGCAGCGTAATTGCGTTGCCTGCTGTTAAGTGCAGAATGAGTGTCTGACTCCCAGGATGTGGTTTCCTTTGAACGCAGCTCTAATTGACACTGATTGATTTGCTTGTTTCCCAAACATGTCCAGAGATGGGACTCTTGAGGATGGATGTGTACAGTACAGTATCTTTTACATCTCTGTGATGTCCGTCTGTCTCCAGCCAGGACATGTGAGCTCATCTCGATGTTTGGATCCGCACATGTAGGATTTTTAAACAATAATTCAATTTTGCTAATAAAATAATTTAATTCTGATTTGACCCAGAAACCAGCACAATTTCTTTCTCAGTCTTTTGTTTAAACTTTATTTCCTCACTCCCTCCCACTCTCTTTTAAGCTCTTAAGCTGCTGAGAAAATGCTGATTATTCCAGTGGGTAGGAAGGTTGTTGCATAAGGAAATGTTCCTCTAATGCACCGCTGACCCAGCACAACATGAAGACCCATTAAGAGGACACTTGCTCTCATGATTTGACTGTGAACTGCCAGGGCTATGATTTCTATCTCTCTGTCTCTCACATGACACTCTGTTCTGATCTCTGTTTGAGATGAATGAATAACTGTTACTATATTCACTATAAGTCATAATTCATGGCCAAAGCAAATGCCAAGATAAAGAAATGCACTTTTAGTGATGCACAAAACTAAAAGGCTTCAAATTAATGTAAAAGGCGGCTGATCCACCAACATCTTTGAGTAAAGCTGCAAATCATGAAGTTACATAAGGTTATATAACCGGAAACTACAGCATGATGACGAGAGTGAGAGCCAGGACGTTATAATAGAGTCCAAGACGTCAGAACTAGGCCGCCTGCACACTGAAAGCTTTCAGTAGAGCTACATGCCATTAAACTTGTGAAATGACCACAATCAAGTCACAATTTGAATCTTGTTATCATTGTAGGTCATCACACTGTGACAGGAGTTACTTAACTCCTTCAACATTTTGTAGTCATTTGAAGCAAACAACACCTAAAGTAATGACACATTATACAACCATTCATGTTTGGACTTGGAAGGAGGAGGACAATGTGAATCACAGACACAGAAAGACTGCATGCTTTCAGCCACAACTTCCGGGAAAGGCCACATATGCATAAAATGTAGCTCAAATCGTTGCCTTTTTGCTGGGCTTGCAAGAAACCCGGAACAAATTACACCATATTTTACCGGGACAAATAGATTACCTGGATGTGGCTGGAACAGTCTGTGCTTTGACAGTGATGTATGGTCGGCTGCTATCACGGTTTGCTATTCACACAGCAAGGTCAGAGCATACGTAGGACTCTTTACAATGCATAGGCACAATACAGTGTGAGGTTAAAGTCGCAGCTGCATTTTAAACTGTGGATTTATCCTCATCTGTGGTTTTACTCTTGAGAAATAAAAACATGTATATATATATATGTGTGTGTGTGTGTATATATATATATATATATATTGCAGTGGATAAATGCCACCATCTTCTAAAAAAATCCATTAAATAGAAGAATCTAGATGCATGCAGGGCACAGTTTAACAGTAACAGTGTAGTCAAATGTCAGGAACACAGTGCTGAACATTAACAGTGAGTCAGTGCTTCAGTGACGTGGAAGCAAATCAGAGATACCATTACTGCTATCACGATTCACACTCACAATGAGCAGCGCAATAGAAATAGAAAATAGAATAGAAAAAATCCTGTAAAATGTGTACAGTAGTCCTGAAGAAAATAGTCTTAAATACAGGTATCACTTTATATACATTTATTATGAATTAGTGGAGGTCCCACAACCAAAACTAACCTCACAGTTACAGGCAGTCAAGTGCAAATGCTGCCATTAATCCTGTCATGAGAAACAATTTGGTTGCCACAAAGCCATCTGCTTTGGAATCACCTACTTTTATAAAGAACGACTGTATTATATGGAATGACAAATGGTCGTGAAGAATAATTAAAAGGCTTGAGTGGTTCTTTATCTCCCTGTGGTTCTGCAGAGAGCAGTTTCCCCCAACAACAGTCTGAATGCCAGTGTTTAGAGCCTGATGAATGACTCATTGTGCATCGGTTATTTTGGCAACAGGGTGATGATAACAGGATAGGATGATTTAGTTAATGCCTGAAATATTTAGTCAGTCTTTAGGTGTTTTAACAGAATAGCAAAGGAATGCCAGATCTGTGGAATACAAAGAGATTCTGTTCATTCACTTTTCCAGCAGCAAAGCATTTCACATATATTCTTAAAGGAATAGTAATTCTGTTTCTTTGTGTGAATCCATATCAGTCTCAAGTCTGTGTGTTATGCTGTGTTCATGTCATATGGGATGGATGAGATGGGAAAGATCCCATGTTTACAACTTCCGAGCGTTCATGTCGTTGAACAACATGGTTGTATGATTAGAGTTTTAGAGTTAGTCGTGTAAGGGTTAAATATACTGTGCATTGACAATACAGCACTATATCCATTAGATTTAGGTTTAATCGCCATGAAAGAAAGGCTTTAGCGGACGTGAGGCATCAATGTTTGTTTGGTTTTTAGGTGCTTATGTCTTATTATGTGCCAAGTCGGATATATGTACAAACTTTCAGAGTTTCCCGGTCGTGATTATGATTTGGATGCTATTTATAAGTCTGAAACTGATAATTATGATAACTTGAATATGACATAAAAACACAGAATAATATGTTATTCTTTTTGTTTTGTTTTTGTTGTTTTTGGTGGTTGTTTTATCGCTTTTTATACAATATTTAAGGAAAACCAGTGTGATGACATTTAACAAGCTGTATTTGAAATGACAGATTTGTTTTTATGACTTCCTAAAACCTTAATGTAACATTGTAGGGAAATACCCTTATTCACTTTCTTTCCAAAAGTGAGATGAGAAGATCGATATTAATCTCATGTCTGTGTGTTAAGTACAGAGCTGGAGTCAGGATGTCGTTAGCTTAGCATAAAGACTGGAAACTGCTAGCCTTGTTCTCTCCAAAGTTAAAAACATGCCCGCCAGCACCTCTAAAGATTTGTAATTAACACACTGTATCTGGTTCTTTTAAGCTGTTCATGAACAGAAATGTAAAACAACAATTTGTGGTTCAGTGGTACTGAGTGGTACTGTACAAATCTGAGGTATTTGTACTTTACCTGAGTATTTCCACGTTGTGCTACTTTATACTTCTACTCCACTACATTTATATGACACTGTTACTTTTCAGATTAAAACTATACATTTAAAAAACATATGATACACATATATAATATCATGCGGTGCTATACTACTAATTCCCCAAATTTGGCTCCATATTGACGAACAATATTAAAATGCTCATACATGAATTCATTAGTGATGAAAATAGAACGATAAGCTATAATATGCTACAATAATATAACACTCTGAAAGGAGCCATGATGAGTACTTACATTTTGCTGATAATACTTATCTACATTTACATTTTGACTTTTACTCATAATGGGGTAATTTTAGATTATGGCATTTCTACTTATACATAAGTAAAGGATTTGAGTATAATACCAATATCAATAAAACAACCACTGAAGAAAACATTAAATATTTACATATTATTCACTGCTTCATGTTCTGTTCTTAAAAATAAAAATCAAGATATCTGCCAATAAGCCTGTGAAGGTACTAATGCTTTATAAATGCTTGAAAAGCTCCCTGTGAGTGCAGAACATCACACGCTGGTCTCATAATCACGGATGGATAGAGATTTTTTTCACTCTTATGTAACTGTACCTTACTCCTCCGCATCCCCGGAGAGAATACGTCCCTGCAGCTTCCTGAAGGACAGCGAGGCTTCACGATCAGCTCTTACACAATCAATGTCAGTCTCATCAATAACAGGTGGTTATTAGGTGGTATATTCATGGTTTGGCCCTTTAGTTCCAATTAAGGGAAATGAATGCTATAAAATAAAATGATATTTTATATAATGGTGTTCTTCCAACTTTGCGGCAGCAGTGAGGGAAAGACCCTTTCCTGCATTAACATGACAGTGCCTCCATACACAAAGCGAGGTCCGTAAAGAAATGGTTTTACAGGTTTGGTGTGAAAGAACTGGCTTGCAGAGAGCCTGAAAACAACTTCATCAGACACCAGAACGATGACTGTTCAGTGTTCGACATTAATTCTCTTGTGGGAGCAAATCCCTGCAGACAGGTTCTTAGAAGAGTGGAGGCTGTTGTAACAACATATTAATGCCCATGGTTTTAGAATGACATGTCCCCTTTGTTTGGGTGTCCACATACTTTTGGCCATATAGTGTATTAATAAACACTGGGAGTGGATGACGCAAAGTACAAGTTTGTACCTTAAATGAGCAAAATGTACCTTCAATCAGTGGTATAATCATTAGGCAACAGTGATTAATGCCCATTCTTTCTACTTGTTCTGCAACAGGAACATGATCCCTCACCGGCTTCCCACCTGGGAACAGTCAGTTTTGCTCACAGAATCAAACAGCATGCATGGGATATGTAAACATGTATGTTTCAGTACAGAAATGTCCTGCTCCTGTAGCTCTATTTTTCAGCATTTGGGGACAGGTGGCCCAGAGTCACATTCTGGCAGCAGGGCTTGACTTTCTGATCAGTAATCTGCTCACTGTCTGCTCTGGCTGAAGAGGACACAAACCTGTGGAGTGCTGACCATATTGTATCTTATTATGTTTCACTTGCTGTAGAAGAACAGCATCTGTTTAGAGCGCCAGGTTCCCATGAGAACAATGTTTCTGAGCCGGTGGACTTCTTTTATACACTGCTGGTTATCTTACCAGCTGAAATTAGCTGACTGGTCCCATGAGGAGGCAAAGTTAATAGATATTTTAGAGGTGCTGATGGATGAATAATTTGATTAGCGCGCTTTATACTACGCCGCACTGAAAACATATTGCATTCTGAGCAACAGAGTGGGTGCTTCATGTTAAAAGAAAATGCATCTCACATTTGTAAATAACACCAGGAGGAAAGAATAAAAGTCATCGCTGAGAGAGCAAAATGAGAATAATAATGTGATATTGTGAGAGCTAAACACTGTCAGTGCAGAGTTCTCCAAAACTGTGGTAAGGTAGCCTGCAGCCCAAATCGTCCCGGGAAATATTCTGGGCTCAGCTCATGAAAATGCAGATGAGAGTTTTAGAAACAGCAGCGTGAACACTTCTGCAGTGAATGACAGAGTAAGTTAAGGATGGAGGTACAGTTGAGTAAAAATAACTTCCCATTCTCGTCATAAAAATACGCCATACTCCCCCCCAAAATCTTAAGAGTACGAATGACTCATCCACTGTCTGCCTAACGGGTGCTAAACAGCGGCTGTGGTCAGCTTGAATTCATTGCAGTGAGTGTCAGTGGTGAAGAGTTTGTGTCCGTAGAAACTTTTCAAACCACTTCTGCTGCATATTCCATTCATCTCTATGCTCAATATGTTTAATACAATACTTGTTTTGCCTGAATAGAACTAAATACACAACCTCTGTGCTGCTCTATTGTCCTCCTCAGTGCTCCATAGCTTGGACCGTCACCATAATGTGTATAAAACTGCAAAAATTGCTGTTTGATTGCCAATAGAGATTGGTTTAAAATGAGCCAATGGCGGGTTTTTTTGTTTGTTTGTTTTGTTTTGTTTTGTTTCACACACACATAAATACGGAAAAAAACATGAAGGAAATATAAAAGTGAGGGTGTGGTAGAAACCTGTAATAGCTTATATAAAAACCACACCCAAAAGAAATATAAAAGGTAAAATACATATATACAAAATCACCAATACATTTCAAATATTAGTGTCCAAAATTTACATATATAAAATAAGTAAAGTTAATTGGTTGAGACTAAAAACTGTTTTGTGTTTCCGGTTGTGTGGGAGCTCCAAATGTATACATTATCTTTCTTTTATCAAATTATATAAGGACAAGACTAAGAATCTATGCTAACAGCTCTGGCACAGCTGAATATGCTAACATGCGGATGTTTTGCAGGTTTGCCATCTTAGTTTTGTGCATTAGAAGAAGGTATGGGACAAATTCAAATTTTGACTTGATGATGGTGCTCGATAAAAGTCAGGGGATCACCACATTTAATATTCATTCTGGAACATGAATGTCTGTCCAAAATCTCATGCTGATTTTTGCCTGTCATCATAAAACGTGTGATAGCTTCACTGTATGACTGACTCCTTACTGCTGAACTCAGAATAGTTTCATACTTCATCTTGAAATGCAGACTGCTACATGAGTTATGTTCACACGTCAGATCTCCTCAGTCACCTTACTTCACTATTATCAGCTGTCAAATGAAGCCCGTGTGCGAGATTCTTATTATCGTTTGTCACTTTCAGGTTTTCACACATTTCAAATAAGTGCAGACTGGAAAAGTTGTGAAAATTATTTAATTACAGGATTTTTATAGCAAACCAGCATGTGTCTTTTCACATGCAGAGACTTTTAGTTTGTGAGTTTGATTGTTCTCTGGATGCTGTACTCGGAAAACAAAGAAAATCAGATTGATCCTTTGAGATCAACATTAACGCTTTAAAGAATAATTCAAGTTTGTTACAGCTTGGATCTTATTTTTGTAGTTTCGGACATTTTGTTTTTATCTGTAATAACAATAATGCTGTACTCTCTAGCTTATTGGAGTTCTGAACATGGTGACATCGCTAAAAATTTGTCAGATGGGGCAACAAACACAAGCAGTTAGACAAACATCATGGTCGTAAACCTCAAAATCAAACTCATTTCTAACTCCATCAACGTTTACCGCCTTCCTGGCCAAATACTGACCTACCGTACTTTCCGTAGTTTTGCACACACAGTTTTCTGTGCGATGGAGGATTATTACTGACATTCAATTTTGGGTTTAACTCCAAATAAATTCGTTTAGATAATCAGGCTAAACTGATGGCTTGTGTTTCTTGCCCCGTTTGACTTTTTATTGTTTTAACAATGTCTGTGTTCCCAGATCTCAGCACTTAACTTTGACTACAATTTTTTCATAATAGACACAAAGGCCAAACATATGAAAGTAAGACCCATTTTTGTAATTACCCGGAATTATCCTTTATAAAAAAAAGACATAACGTTAACGGAGGTACAAACTAACTTGTATACTGCAATGCTGTGGTATCATGGCAGCTGGCAAAGGCAAAGTGATTGACATTGACTGTTGCATAAACAACAAACCAGCAGTTAGGAATGAATGGATATGTATTTCTATCTGTCCAATCCAAGGCATTTGGCTCGAGGCAGTTTTCAAATCAGCAGGCCATGAATATCAAATCATTCAAAATTACCCCGAACAGAGCGACTGGTGGACATCTGGTAAACCGGTGTCTGTGGATGCAACTCTCCCTATGCAGCCTGCTTGTTAGCATATCAAAGACACAAATGTATTTGTCAGACAGAAAGAGACTGAAAAACAGAAACAATGTATGAACTGAAGAAATATTGTTTTGTCTGGACATTTTAGCCCAAACAAAAACACCTCCACTTTACATAATACCCTGAATAAGACATTACACAAGCGGTGGGCTAATGAATGTAATCTGCCAAGATTTTCAAACAGAGTTGCTCTTTGTTTTTAACCGCTGAGTTTGAACTCCCTCCCCCCTCCACTACCACCACTATTATCCAACCTCGTTTATGAGTCCCCTGCACTGTGAGAGTACGTAACACACACTCAGCAGAAGAAAGGGAAAGTTTGCTGCAGAGGTAATTCAGCTGCAAAGAACGCCCTGAACCATTCTCCATTCTCTGAATTTATTTCAAAGTGAAATTGTCAGTTTCTACGTAATCTCTTCCTGCGCCGTTAAGCAAGGACAATCTCGCTCATTGTCGACACGCTGCCTCGCTTGCCTCTGGCTGGTTGTCTGTTTTCAGAGGGCTGCATTTTCCTCCAGAGGCTTGTCTCTGCGAGAGGCAGAGCTCATTTACCATCCTTTGTATCCATTGGATGAGTAAACAACTTGCGTCGCAACTCATGATGCATCAGTGTTAAAGTTCAGTGTAAATAAGCAAAGGTCTAACTTGTCTATTATTAAATGAACAAGTTTGACCCCAACTATCTGTACAATACCTCTTTCAGTTGGATAAATGGAGTCTCTGATGTCATTGTTACACAACTTTCAAAAATAACTTTGGTTAAGCTTCAAGAGTACTTCTGTAGTCATGACTTCCCTGCAGCGTCTACTTTCCATATGCAGTTTACAGGAGAAGACAAAAATACCATCATGAATGTTTTTATGTGTGCCAATACAAAGCATGTATACAGCTGTACAGCACATCACGAATAAAAACACTTTTTAAAACTTTTGTATCATGTGTGCTGATGTATAAATGGCTATCCTCGCCCGGCAGCCGCCGACTTGGAGGCAGTGATGTGGAAACCATTTTTCATTTTGATTATAGGGGCCTCCTCCTTCTGATTGTTCAGGCAAGCCTCTCCTCATGATGAACAGAACGGACCGACACTGATCGCACTCTCTGATTATTTTCATTCTCGGCCACTCAGAAAGCTCAGGAGCCGAATTGATTATTAATGGATCAAATGAATAATACAAGAATGCAGTAGATAAAAAAACAATTGTTATGCACACAAAATAAAGATGCAGCATTTCCCTTTTCTTGGAAACATTTTCCTGTTGTGTGTACTGTTCAGGCCATGCTCTATACAATGCACAGTTCACCGAGCAGGCAATCTTTACAGAGCCTGTCTTATGATGTGGATAGAATGATTGTGGATAAAGTCGCCCTAATTCCCCATTATTGCCTCCCTGACCAGGGAATAGAGGCGAACTGCAATTTTAGACTTGGCCCACTAAAGAAAGGCATTAGGTTTGTTTCCACAGAGACATAAATGTAATAAAAGGGTGAAAATATCACCACGTCTGGACCAATCAATATCTGTCACGGCTTACATGTACCAGAGCTGCATGTTTACCCAAGGACAGTCCAGAGTGTGTCAGGATAACAGGAACAGTTGCTGACAGGAACTTGACATACTATAAAAAATGCTAAAAAATCATAACATCACAAGTTTATTTGTAGATTTGCTCACTATAAAAAATATAAGGAATAATTTGACTGTTGAATGATCTAAATAGTTCCACTCTCAGCTGGTGGCCATCAGATTGCCTGCAAGTAATTCAACTTTAAAAAGTGTTTAACAATTGTTTAAAAGGTAATTTTACCGACATTATTGAGACATAAACACATTTTCTCAATAAGTTCTTGTGGTATATAGGGGCGGCAGTAGCTCAGTCTGTGGGGACTTGGCTTGGGAACCAGAGGGTGGCCAGTTCCAAACCAGCATGATCCACAGTGTGTGGACTGGTGGCTGAAGAGGTGTCAGTTCACCTCCTGGGCACTACCAAGCTGCCCTTGAGCAAGGCATCAAACCCCTAACTGCTCAAGGGGCGCCATTACGTGACAGCCCTATCACTCTACCATCTCTTCACCGGTTTCATGTCTATGGGTCCTGTGTGTGCATGTTGTATTTCCGGTGTGTGTGTGTAAGTTGTTAAAAAAAATAAAAAAACGGAGTGAAAAAATTTAATTTCCCATAAGGGATTAATAAAGTAATTCTTCTACTATTTCTGTGCAGATGGTTTTGGGTTGATTTGCCCAGATTTTGGAGATTTCTGCCTCCACACCAACACAGGGGAGGTGAATGGGATTTCATTTGTGGTACTCAGTTTTGAAAAATTATATTAAAAAATGTTTTCATAGTTATTATTTCTTTGTTAGAAAGCAATTCCAAGAAAACATTTTCATTAAAATGTCTAAATGTGTTTGTAATTTGGGTGAAACAAGCCTTTAACAATGATTATGTAAACTAAACTCCTTTCCTATGTTACTTATTAAAGGTTCACCCAAATTACCAAAAAAGTAAGAGAAACGAAATTCCACCACATTTTATTGCTGTGGAGGCATAAATCTTAGACAGAGATGAATATCTCGAAACAAATAAACTGGACAAAACTATGTGCATGGCCAGATACCACTAGAGCTAAGTGGGAAAATATGTTTTATTGTAATTTGGGTGAACTAACCCTTTAAGATGCCAAATGCACAGATGACATAAAGTCTGTGGATTTTGTATCTCTGCACATATAAACAAAAAAGAGATGCTAACATCAGTTTAAGGTTAGAATAAGAGATCTTTTAGAAATCAATCAGAGATGATATCTGACTCCAAAGCAATTAAAAAAATCCTGAAAGCCTGTCTTAAAGCACAAACAGTAATTAGCCATCACTTCATCTAATGGGAGAATGTTAAAACAGTGATTAGCTCGTCTTTGTTGACTTGATTAATTCATTCGCTGGAGTGAAAGCAAGCAGCTGCAAGTCTGCTAATCAGTGGCAACAATCATCACAACATGGCAATCTTCACAACTGTCTGGTGTAAAGAGAGTAAAGATATTGTAGTGCACAAAACTATCGATCATGATTTCAGGACAATAACATGTCAAAAAAGCTGACCAAACTTGGAATTTTTAAAGGGTTTATTATAGAAAAAACTATATTTATATATTTTTCCATATGCCAGTCATGGTGATCATGTCTTTGTTGCTTTTGTTGCTTTGTGCTTTACATACACTGCATGTCCCACACAGATGGACATCAAATATTCAAAATCACATCCAATTCAACACTAAACCTTTATGTGAAAGAAGGGATTGAAAATGGAAGATGTGACAGGAGTAAAAATAAGGAACAAGACGACTCTCTGATGCCGCATCTAATAAGCGGATGAAGAGTTAGATGAGAGATTTCTTTGTTACGGTTTAAAGAGATGTCATCTTTTGATGCCATAAAACAAAGGACCCATTCGTGTCACAGGTTTGGGAACAATCTGAAGCTCCGACATAAACAACTGTTGGGTTTCTGTGACTGCCAGCACCTAAAAAGACATTTTCAATTATCATGTATAAAATGTGGCTTCTTGAAGGTTATTTTGCATGTAAAATGTTGTTTGTAAACAGATGTAAATGGTGCATGATCACCAGTTCATGTCTGTGGTTAACAAGGTCTTTTCCCTCTTTATACAGAGTGATCTAATTAACAACGCTGAGACAATAGACACAGTTGCTCTCATCAACATGGCAATATTGTGACAGTGGATCAATAAAAGCAATCTCCATGTTCCCCATGTCAAAAATAACATCAAGCAGATCCCTGCAAGACCATAAATATTTATCAAAAAAGAATCATAAAAGCACATCATGTTCTCTGCTTTTCATAAACCAAGTTTTTTTTTATATCACCATAGAGCTTTCCTGTGAAAGCAGACATTTTGACATGTTATTGCAGGAACACCACAGGCGTAATTAATGACACTGATAATGACTTCATTCAGTTTCAGGGCCCTGCTCTTGTGCACGCTGACACAGAGGCACTTAAATAAAATGGAATTAATGTTATTAATGACACCTTCCTATTGCTTTGAAAAAGGCCTTTAATGACAGTGGATGTGTCTGAAATCACTCTCTGTTTACTCTATGGGTCACCATATTTACCCTCCGCCATTTTATTTGAGTGTCGGACTCCTGATTGTGAAATGTATGCACTATAGAGTGCCCTGAGAGATTCCCACAATGAAACAATAAAAAAGGTGTTCGTAGCATGTACGTACACCACTTACTGCTAACAATCCCACAGTGCAATATGTGACATAGGCTACTAGAGATTTTATCGCTGTTCGGCTCTACACCTGTCAGTGATGATGCAAAATGACAATGATAAGAAAGTGTCCGAAATCTCAATTTACTGCTCACTATAGAGTACTACTATAGAGTAGTATAGAACTATTGAGAGTAAACAGTTTTGGACGTGTTCAAAGACTTATGTGATGACAAGTACTGTATGTTGACAGAATTTATGTATGTGAAAAAGTTAATTCATTTTCTTTAAGGATCATTTTCATCACTGTCAACACCAACAATGTCTGTCTTTCAATACTATCCAACTTCCTGACCCTGTCTGTGACACTTAAAGTTATAATCTTAAAGATTTTCATTTAAATAAATGTCTGTTAAGTCACTATCTATCACTGAATGAGGCAACACAATGGTGATTGAGCCTATGGCCCACTGATGAAAGCCCTTGCATTTACATATTACGACCCGGGTGTCGGTGGCGACAGGTAGGCTTTTAACAAGGCTTTTAAAGCAACAGACTCGCTCTTCAACTCACCTGTGTGTGAAGCGGCGTACTGCTTTTTCCGGTCTCTGCTAGCGTTGTGAGTAAACGGTTACTATGGCTGAACAAACAAAGAAAAGATCGATGACTACAGACGATGAAACTTGAAACTGGAACTGAAGTGAGGTCCAAAAACACACCTGCAATTACCGATTATCATAGGTGCAGTGAAAGACAACGAAATGAAAATGTTCGAGATTATAACTTTAACACAAAACGTAAATCTCTCACAAATATACAATATAGTTTAATTCTTTTAAAAAATGCTCAATAATTTCTACAGCAGGGCACTGTAGTTTTTAGCAAACATTAGTAAAACAGGGGTAAATAGTGTATTTGTTGGGGACTATTTTCAGGCTCGGATTAATACACATTTGGTCCTCTGGTGAGTATTTACAGCAGCAGGACGGTGTAAGTGGGATTGACTGAAAACAAACTGCAGTGTGTGTGTTCAGTGAAGGAACAGTGTGGTTCATTTATATGATTTAATAATAGTTTTTGGACAACAATGGAGCTTTATGGCGCAAAGAAATAAGCTATATTACACTTTGGCTACAGGTAATACTTGTTTGTAGGATGAATAAGTTCCTAGTGTTGGTCTTTTCAAGAGATTTGTTGAAAAATATAGAATGTCACCAGACTTTAAAATGACTGATTATGTAAATGGTGGATGCTCATTGTATGACCACTGTCCCTGTCACAGCTCAGTGTTTGGATTCACAGCTTTGTCAACAGCTGGCACAGCAGAGCCGGGGAGTTTATGCCGTCTCTGTAGGCCTGTCGGGCAGACACGATCCTCGTTTCACCTCGCTGATACAGTTTACGAGCATGAGAAGCATAAGACAGACTTTAATACCGCCAATAAAAGCGGTGACCTCACAGTCCCCGGTGTCATCTGATAAACCACAGTAATCCAGCTCCCCTTCATGTGTGATGAGAAGTGCCCTCATTAGCTCGTCGCTGCTCTTAAACATTTGATAGTTAAATTCTGGGTTAGCAGCCTCTTCTGTAATCCCATTAACTTCATCAAGCTCAGCCCCGACTTAACTGTTGGGGAAAATGGGTGTGAGATGGCGCAGGAGCTCGCTGAGACAGAACTAATTCTGTCAAATTGTGTGCATCTTGAACATATTCTCAAAGTCCACATAAGGATTTTTGAAATCCACATCAGGGCGAGGCTGTTTTTAAACCCATTTAGCAGATTTATGGAAATCCCATTAAAGGGTGACTGACTTGAGTTAGTGCTGTAGAAATTGGAAGATACAGCTGTTGTGACAAAAATGGACTTGGCTAATTTTTTTATGGCTCATGATGAATATAAAAATGCAGTAGCACAATCATAGAGTGTGGAGGGGAGAAATTATGGAGAGATGCCTGTTCATCTGACTCATTATGGTTATTGATGAAAAGAAAAAGATTTATTAACTTCATAAAATACAATTCAGTGGAAAATATAACAGCAGAGAGCGTCTAGATTGATATAATTCAGAGTGACAGTAGAAAATGGGCGCTTTGCATACTGTATTTCTTTGACTCACATGTGCAATTCACACCTACATCCCACAAGGTCATTTCAGTGGAGCATAACTGTGAGTCAAATCTGAGACGACTGCTTCATACATTTGGAGACAACGGAGAATCATTTAGAAGTCAATGAGTTTATTTTAGATATCTGCAATAAATCTGTATTTTTTTATTACAAGATGCAGAGCAGAGAGGAAAACTGTTTTGTCCAGGCAGCAATGTGGGATCATGCATTTAACCTTGAATCTGGTCTACAGTGTGTTGTTGCTTTGATAATGAATGAACAAATGAACAGAGCAGCAGCGGCGGCAGCAGCAGGCACTGGGTTATTTGCAGATGTTTTTAAAGCTGCTTACTTTGTACATCTCATCAAATTAGAAACTAAAACCTTCCCCCACTCCAAACGATTAGTCGAATGAACGTTGAGCAGAATTTTGTTAGTTAGAGGGGTTTGTTAGTTTGTTAGTAGAGCTAACAAAAGAACAAAACCTTTGTTGAAAGAAAGCCTTCTGAATTTAAATAAAATACAATTTATGGAGCACACGCAGGGAAATTGAAGCATCACAGTAGCAGAAGTACAAGAACAGATGCACAGTATAGGTTAGTGACTTAAAAAACTGAAATACTACAACTACTATACAAAATGAAGCATAGAAACTAGTTAAAATGGCTAAATACTACATACACTAAATATAAATAGCAACTATTAAGTGTATTGAGACAAATACAGTGAGGAGACGAACATTAATACAATAATGGCACTTGAGGGAATGGGGTTGGGCAGTGGGTAAAGCATCTTTTGTCTGCAGATCGCATGGTTAGCAGCATTAAATACAGTTATTGCACTTGTATCAGCAAAAACAAGTGTGTGAAGGATCTGTCTCATAATGCAGGAGGTTAGCAGTTGAGTTGTGTCATTAATTTATTGTCCAGTAGTTTTTTTGGTGCAGTTTATCCAAAATCCTCTTTTACATTAACCTAACTTAGAGGAATAAATGTCTTGTAATGTAAACTGAGGAAATTCTTCTGCTGCTTGAGCTGTTTTTACTTATTTCTGAAAAACTGAAGCTCAAAATGTAAGAAAATAAGGAAATCTATCACAATAACCACCGACCACAAGAATGTTCACAGAGCCGGCTCAATAAAACTCCGCGTACAATATGGCCCACCATGAAATGATCGACGGCGTAATGAAAGAGCTAATGAGGGGGATCAAGATCGCTGCAGAGCCAATAAATCAACACAACTGTGCCTACAATGATACAGGAGCAATAAGTAACACTGGTCAGTGTGCGGGAAACAGAGGGGGGGAGGGGCGGTGGGGAGAGGGACTGAAGGGGGGAGGGGATCAGACATGGTCGACACTGCAAGTCAATGTCAAGAGCACATTGATGGTGTTTTATGGCTGCTGGAAGAGCACAGCTTCGTTATACATGCAGAATATGAGGTGAGGAATTATTCTTAAACATGATCACAAAATAATTCAGCAAAGACTTCAGAACTAATGCATATAAATATGGTAATTATTGCAATTAATAAGAACTCCTGTTGACACCTCTGTAGAAGAGATCAATCCTCAGATCCCCGCTGAAGTGTCTGACAATCAATAAGGCTTTGCGCTGATCAGCAGTTAGTGAAGAGGATTCCCTCGTGTAAGCATGTTGAAGTGAAAGGTCAATCAGCGCTTCAGTTAAGAGGCACCTCGACAGCACATTTTGAAATCATTTAAAGATAAATTGTCCTCACGCTGAGATCAGAAGACAATTCCACCACTGTTGTCATCAGCGAATCAATGTTTATGAATTATGAAACAGAAACAAACATCAAGACAGTTTCATCTTCAAATACTGTCATGAACAAAGAAAGTGAGATGCCAGTGGAGGAGACAGCAGCTTTGGGGATTCATCTTGAGCAAAAGAAGAGAAGCCGGAGAGGTAGAGAGCATGTGAATAGTTAAAAGATAAGACTGGTGATATTTTATATTTTTCTTATTGTTAACTAATCTCATGATAATACCAAAATCAACAATGTGTCAGTCCCTCTTTCAGTACTTTCTGACTTCCCTCCCCTGTCTGTGGCTCTCAGCCCGAAGCCCATTTGTTCTTCCTGAAGATGTAAATCTTTAAAAACAGGTCACAAACATAAAGCATAGTCTCTAAAATGGGTTCAGTAATTGCCTAAAACAGCTGGGTGCTGTAGTTTTTAGCAATTGTTACTCATACAAGAGTAAATAGTGTATTTGTTGGGGACTATTTTCAGCTGTGGATTAATACACAATTGGTGCCTAGTGCAGTGGTTCCTAATCTGGGGATAGACACCTCCACAAGGGGTCTTGAGATGATTTCCAGGATAGGAAATACGAAAAAAAAAATCTAATTCTGCAATACAAATAATGTACTAAATCATATTTGTTTGGATTTTTCCCAAATCTTTGCTTTTTTCAAGCAAAATACTGTATAGTTTTACCTCTTCAAGCACCTAAAAAAGATTCAAACAAAACAGTTTCAGAATGGGAAATATAGTCTCACTTACCCAGAGGCCACTGTACTGTAAGCATGGTAGGAAGACATAATCTCTTGCTGTAGTTCTAGTGAAAAGCCAGGCAGCATTTTTCTCAACATAGTGAGACAAACATGCTGTAGAGTGGGCTCGAGTTGACCAGAAATAGTGAGATTAGAGAAATAATTCTTTTCTTTGAGTCAGAGGTGGGAAAACAGGAACTAGAAGCTGTTTTAGCTGTTTATTCCTCCATAATTTTGAATTACAGAAGCGAGGCTGAAAATAAGAAATTCAAATTTACCAATGTTAAGTTGCTGACCTTTATTGTGGTGGAAAGGTACTGTGCTTGCATTGTTTTACTTCTACTCCACTACATTTCTACAGAACTATTGTACTTTTTACTCCACTACATTTATCTAACAACTGTTTTGCAATTTGCAAATACTTTGCAGAATGAATTTATGTGATGAGCTTGTTGAATGATGCATTACTATAGGTGAGATGTAGCCTACATGTAACACATACAACACTCTGAAAGGAGCCATTCTGTCTCCAAAAGGAGATGTTTTACTTTACTAGCACATTTTCTGATATTTCTGTTGTAGAACTAAAGGAGGAGCAAATTAGCATTTCTATACTGTAGTATTGCTACTTTCACATAAGCATTCAGATAATTTTTCTTCTTTCAAGGATCTGAATACTTCTTCCACCACCACAGCAAACAGCAAATTCCAGCTAGACAAGACTACTCCCAGCTCTTCTTCATAGTTTTACCAGAAAGTGCAGCCTTGTATCGTCAGCATACATGAATGAATTACTGAACAGGCCTACCGGGTACAGGCCCAGGAGATCTGCAAAATGTCACTGAAAGAGACACAAAAATGACCTCATAAAGATGCAAAACAACCATGAAGAGACGCAAAATAACTAGAATGATGCAAACCGACTACAAACAACGCAATTGATGCAAAACTGGTAAGTCGTTTTGCATCGCCTGCGTTGTTTGTAATCAAAAAAGCAAGCAAAAAAGGCTCAAAATGATCTCAAAGACATGCAAAATGACCATAAAAACAATCACACTGAGACACAAAACAACTACGAAGACACGCAAAATGACTAAAATGATGCAAACTGACTACAAACAACAAAAACAAAGCAAAACAGCTTTGTTTGTATTTATTTCAGACTGGGTGTCTTACCCAGATGGGTAGGGGGCCTTTTACATGTCTGTATTCAGGCGCCGGTTGTTTCATAATCCGTCCATGTCAGCATAGAGAGTGGAGTAGACCACCATAAAATATTGATAAGAAAATCAGCAAATGCACATGGGGAACAGAACTGAGTAATCGAGGAAGACCTGCACATACAGTAAGAGGCCTACTGCCATGAATAGACCTTCATGCATGCTAATGCCAGCAGAGACTAATGGAGGAGACGTCCTGGTGCCTCCAGACGCACCGGGGAGCGCAAGTGCCCAGGGGAGGGATTGGCAGAGTCAAGCTCACTCCATGCACGTGCACATGCCCGCTGGGGATTTGCCTCCACCCGTGCACTGCACTCTGTGATAGCTGAGCTGATACACCCCTATAATACTATTAAATAGATGCACATCCCTGGTGGCGGAGCCAGATGCCATGCCCAGTCGCCCTCCAATCAAGAGCAAAAGCAAACAGACTCAGTATGATAGTATGTGGAGGTTGCCAAGTGAAAATAATGAGTGGTTATCAGTATTTGTAGAAAGAACATATTATATCTCATCAAGAGTTCAATTAAATGCCCGGACCATGTGTGAAAGAAATTTTATTCCTTACATTTGAATAACAATAGAGGCCATCTTTGCTGGGTGCTGCAGGCAGCTTGCATTGTGTCCCATGTTTGGTTTGGGACACAACCAGTATATTTACATAATCTGAATTAAATGTAAATCAAGCTGTTTCATCTCTGTCTCCCTGGATTCGAGGGGTTAAAGCGTGTGCTCAAAAACAGCACCCCTCAGCAGGGGGAAAGAGCCTTCATTGTTGAAAAATCTGGAGTTTAAGGCCTGGAGCATCCTCTTTTCAGCAAACCTCTGCGTTTTTAAAATTTACCCCTGATGCCCCCTGAAGGAAAAAGGGTAGCGAGTTTATATTTATGATACAATTCACGTAAATGAGGCTGTTTGGCCTTAATCCTTGCCTAATTAAGTGCCAGTCTGCTGAGGCAGGCTGCTAAGGGCCAAAGCGTAATACCTGTCGAATTATGGGAACAGCTGGAGCAGCCTGCCTGTCAGCAGATCAGCTCCACATTATTATCCTGCTCATTTATCGAGAGGGTAAAACAGAGCGACTCCCAACTAGTGAGTTGGTCATCTTTATTTCTGTTGCCATTCTTTCCCAATTAGGCTCTGCCGTATGTGATGGCTCCACATCCATGTGTGGCTCATAATTTTGTGAAATATGGAGACTGTTGCTGTATGTTGGGAGAGGAAAAAGTAAGTTAATTCATAATGTTTTTCATGTCACAAACAATGTATGGATCACCACACAGGACACTGAAAGCTTCTCTCTCTGCTGCAGCAGCCAGAAAATGGCGATACCTCTAAACGCCACGTATTCATTAAAGAAAACCTCATCAAATTAACATTAAAATCATTATGGAATGAATAATGAATAGCACAGAGCTGTTTGCCAGGGGGAATTTAATTAATCAAACAATCAGAATTAATAGTCTGCATGTGGAGGTGAAAGAGAATAGGAAAATATCACTGTGATGCTCTGCTTTTTCTCTCCCTCTTTGATTTAACTTCAAAGACGCAGAGCCGTACTGTAGCATCACTCGGTTCCAGCTTTGTAAATAAGCAGCATCAAGCTAAAAGTGTTGTTATTCACGAATGCTGTGACCTACATAGTAACATTTACAATTCTCTCCTCTGTGATCAGCAGCTAATCAAGGCTGCCCCAGTTAAGCACTGTTAGGGAGCGCCACTGTGTTGGCAGGCAAAATTCAGTCTCTGTAAAACATAAAAAACATGTAACTGAATGACAGAAAAAAAAAAGATGATTTTCTAATTATCAGTGACTCCACGTGATGGTGATATTTTAGAGAAAGCGTATATTCTTAAATTGAAATTACGCAAGTTGAATTAGTAAAAAACTGAATGCACTTTGTGGTTTTTTGTTGAATAATTCTTCAGTCTGTGAAGCTTGTTTATTTCCTCATTTAACAGAAGAAGTCTTTGTGAGTTCTGTTAACGTAAATCTGAATAATATTACTATGACAAGCAGATACATGCATCAAGTCAGTCACTTCCATTTGAAGCATTGGTTTGGATGTAACGCCACCTGCTGGACACTCAGAGCTGGTGCTGGAAACGTTCATGTGTGAGTTGCACGGATCATCCTTTGCTCAGGTTTCATATTTGCTCACATAATGTTTGAGCAAAATG
Source organism: Oplegnathus fasciatus (assembly GCA_003416845.1). NCBI lineage: Eukaryota > Metazoa > Chordata > Actinopteri > Centrarchiformes > Oplegnathidae > Oplegnathus > Oplegnathus fasciatus. The sequence goes on along the minus strand of NTHP01000044.1, from coordinate 726,006 downwards.
AAGCCTGACATTTTACAATCAAAGCTGTCATACAGTATTCATATTTTATTACTTCCAGGTGAGCAAACATCTGTTCAAATCAGATTTGTGCTGCATTATCCATATAAAAACAATTCCTAAGCCTGTATGACATGATATACTGTACAGTAGAGACACATTTTCTTTGATTTACAAAAACTACTGTAACACTAAAATGGAAGAACTGCAGATTATAAATAAATCCTGTTACTGCACTTTCATTACTGTCAAATGTTCATAGGAAATCAGCTGGAATGAATACACACGGGACTGTAACTTGAGAATGGTGGATGCAGGTTGCACGTGCAAGTTAAGTGTCTGTACAGTGGCTGTAACAGTGACAACAGTTGACAGTGGTCATTTTATTTAACCCCACATCACCCATGTTGTACTCAGTTAACAGTCCACACACTGACAGGCACAGCGGTATAATGTATGTGTTGCCTACATGTTTACTGCTGCAGTTATGAGAAACATGTTTGTATTATGTCGACATCACCAGGGCTTCTCCATGTCAGCTGTGTTTTGTGTGGAGTTTGCTGACAGACAAATGGCGGCTCAGTGTTGGCTCAGTGAGGCAAGTTTATTTGTATAGCACCTTTCAGCAGCGAGGCATTTCAAAGTGCTTTACTTAAGGCATAACAAGGCCTGAAGACAATGTAAAAGACACACATGTATATTATTTAAAAAGATGAAAATAAAGATTGAAATACACGAACTTTGAATAAAACAGAAGAAACAGAATCAGACCACAAGTTCAGTACCTTGATAGTAGTTAGCTGTACAATTGAGATGGAGCTAATTTGAACTTCTTTATGTGATGCTGGACAGTTTAATCTATAACAATGCATCATATTTTATCAGTTGATCATATGTCTTGAATCTAAAATCTTAATCTGCAAATGTAATGGAGAAGAAATGTAAAGTACTATGAAATTAAAATATTTAAGTGAAGTACAAGTACTTTTCATTGGCTGGTCCAAATATTTGCATCTATGGCAATCAGCATTCCCCTTAATATCAGTGGTGGAAAGTAACTAAGTACATTTACTCAAGTACTGTACTTAAGTACAATTATGAGGTACTTGTACTTTATTTGAATTTTTCCATTTTGTGATACTTTATACTTCACTATATTTCGGAGGGAAATATTGTACTTTTTACTCCACATTTATCCAACAGCTATAGATATATTACTACAGATTAAGATTTTACACACAAAACACCTGATCAACAAATTAAATGTGACGCATTATCTTTGATTAAACAATCCAGCAGCACATAAAGTTGTTCAAATTAGCTCCAACATGAACAGAGTTTATGTAAATGTATGTACATTGTGTTGATAATATTTCTGTACTTTTATTTAAGTAATCTTTTGAATGCAGGACTTTTACTTTCAATAGGCGTATTTTTACACTGTGGTAGTTTTACTTAAATATAACATCTGAGTACTTCTTCTACCACTGCCAACACAAACATTCTCAATTATAGAAAGGGCGGGGATAAAATCACTGAATCCACCCCTGGAGACATCCCCAAACAAACTCCATGATGGGTAAAGTTCACTGTGGCTGTGGTAAAATATCTGAGAAAGTATTGTTGTTGGAGAATGATTATGAAATACAAAAACAGTCAGCACCTCTAATTGACTAATTGCATAAACTCATATTTCATTAAACATATAGTCAACTCTACATCTTCCAGAAGGTGGCAGAATACACCACAAGAAATGTTTTTATGCACCAGCAATAGCTTCAGCACCTCAGTACAAATATACATATACACACACACACACACACACACACACACACATATATACATATATATACATATATACATATATACATATATACATATATACACACACACACACACATATATATATATATATATATACACAGTGGTGGCCCAAATTATTAGAACACCTGACAGATCTGAAAATATTGACCTTTTTTTTGCCTCCAAAACATGATTTCATTTCATAATGTTCATGAAACATGCAGATGGTNTCAAGTCCTTGGCTATGCGGCGGTAACTCCAGCCAGCATCAAAAAGGGCCTTTATTCGAACCCGTTGCTCACTCGTTAGCTCCTTCTTCACCTTAGCCACGTTCAAAGACATGTGCTTCAAGACTACTTCTAGAGGCTTTGAATTTATACCAATTGGTGGTGTGGCCTGAGTGACAAAACCCTGATGTTACCAATCACTTAATGAGCAGGATAGGCCTTGTACATTCAAAAGAATCACACAGCTGTGTCCTAAGACTCTTGCATCACCATCAGTTTAACCACGATCACACCTGACAATGATTACACAAGTAATTTGGCTTCTTCTGTGAAGGAACATGATTGTGTGACATTGACAGTGAAATAGGCCTAGCTTGTTTTTTGTAAGGAAAATGACCTAAATCTCCTTATGATGGCTCTATTCTATGGTTTATAGAGCATGGTGAATCATGTGGTGAGGACTGGGCTTGTCCACTATTAACATTATCATCTTATTGTTAGAAACATAATATACAGCCATTTATTTGTAAGATTCACATATTCAGAGTTTCTTTCCATCTGTAGTTCATTGTGGTGAAATCAGACGGAGAATTAAATGGAAGCGAAACTGGATTTTAAAGAGATATTAAAAGGTTTATTACAACAACTTATCAATTCAAATTTATACAGAACTTCCACAAGGTACAAGTACACTTTCAACACAGTATCACACCCCTTTTTTTAGTTGATCCGAGGTAAAACAAATAACCAAACCTTTCATCAACCTAGAGCCACAACTCAAGTTGAAACAACTTGTTTAATATTTATCTGACTGAGACATTATCGAATAAACAGTTAAATTCTCGCAGAGAATTATTATCTCATGCAGATAGCACATAACAGTAAAATTTAAAAAAAAAATCATACTTCAAGAAAACAATGTGTTAGCTTCTCGTAAAACTACACAGTAGTAAGCCAGTACAGACTAAGAGAAAAGGCAAATTGACTTCATGGTGTGATTTGCTTCCTACTATTATTTCAATGATGAAATGCTCACAATTCTTACAAGCGGTAGTAGTGTTACTCTAATATACATGATGTGATTCCAGTTCACATCCGAATGCTTTAAGTTTATATGACAATGTATGGAGTCAGGGAGAGGCCCATCCTAACGACTGAACGATTAAGATCAGTTTGTAACTGCTAACAGAGTTAATGTGATCAATAGGGCTCAGCTACTGAATCCAGACTATCCTATAAAAAAACAAAGTACATAACACCTAGAAAGATCACATACAATGTATCATCGATGTCATTTACAATGTTTTCTAAAAATGTCAGAATTGCAATCATGAAAACAGCATAATGACCTTAAGTGTTCTGCATTAGACACTAAAGCCATAAAACAGCCAGAGACAGTATACAAAGCAAGATATTTCCATACTGAAAAACCATGTTCATGAGACCCTTAATCAACTCAAGCTAATCTCCATTAAAAATGTACGGAAGTAATTTCTACAAAAACATTAATGGCACTGAATGAAGTCAACATCACCATGATTGAGTAATGGAAAAGGTACTGCAATCCTACAATCACTGCTTCAGGAACAATCAGACTACGGGTGGAATGTAAATAACACACATTTCTAACCAGCTCACCTCCTTAAGACTATTTTTACAAAGCAGAGGTGAGCTCAAACATTCAAACTGCACAATGCGACTACAGTTGATCTCACTCACAGAAAAGTTGTCAAATTTAAAATCTGATTCAGACATTTACATTTGTGTAATGTGACAGTATTCAAATCTACTTCTAAAAAGCTGCCAGTACTTAACATGTGGACTGTCAAACTCTAAAAAGGTAAAACCCGTCATCTCTCAAAATGTGCAAAATGGGAAAGAAAAAAAAGGTGACTGCTCTTTATGGAACTTCATCATAAAGATAGTGCTTAGAAAAACTTGTGAAAAGAAACAAATGAATTACAAATGAGCCGCAACACACTTTGGTAAGATCTCTAACAAGTCAACCTTCAGGCTGATCGCTTTCAAATAAAAAAACATATGAAAATAATAAATAAGTCACACAAATACAAAAACATTTTAGAACCACGTGTTTTACATCTTACACCTAAAGTGCCTTTTCTTTTGTCTTCATCAATTCCAGAGAAAACATTGCATTTTTAAAAGCATTTCCTACAGAGGACAAAATGGACCAAACATAAACAAACCAATCAAGAATAAATTAAAAACAGTGCGGTTCAAACTGAAGCTGAGAGAGAATCCCTTTTTTCCCCTCTGTTTGTCAGAGAGATTGAAGGGGCAACAACGCTCCAGTGTTGACGCTCGGGCACCATTTGGGACGATCAACTCCCTGAAGGCTGAGACTGGGCGGCGCCCCTCTGTGGCTGGCTCTCCTCTGTGCTCTGGTTTGATGTGGCGGCGGTGGCAGCGCTGGACGGGGCGGAGGTGGCCGGGGTCGCGGAGGAGGAGCTGACCCCGTTGGAGGTGCTGACGGAGCTGTGCTGGATGGCCTCGTTCTGGGGACTGCCAGGGACAGACATCTCCTCGCAGCTCTCGTCTTTGTCGGAGACTGTGTTGGGAAAAGATGAGAGAATAACCGCTGAAGAAGCTCGCACCTTTATAACGTTTAAATGTTCTTACATTGCCATTACCTGCTGTATTAATTAACGCCATTTACCTGATATTATCCAGGAAGGCTCGGGGAAAGCTTTGTCACGTAGGCCTAATCAGATGTAAAACAGCTATTTGCATGTGGTGTATGCAGAGCGTTTCATTAATCCCCATAATGCTACTTCTGCACCCCTTCCTTTAATTAAAACTCCAATGTCAATTTAAACCCACATCATAAGGGTACATTACATTCTGGGGCATGTGGCAGTGTTTCCCAGCCCTAACTGCATTCTCATTTGTTTTTTGTTACCTTGCCAACTACTGCAGCGACAGATGATTACAGCACCTGATTTTAATGATGCTCACACTGGAGAGTAGGGAAGACTTGGAGTCGAAATGCCACCAGCTGTTAGGCAGTTGCATTGAATTAATTGGATCCTGATGGAAAAAAAAAAAAGACTCTACTCTCATGCTCTGTTTCGTAAAGGAATAAGGAGCACAGTGATAATTAATATTGTTAATGATATGAAGTCACTTGTTATGGCACTTTGTAATTAATGACTGGGTTTCAGACTTGAGAATGTAAAATACAGATTCCATAGCAAGAAGCAGCAATTAAAGTGCAATACAAATGTCTTCACATTAGAGGTTTCTTGACTGGACGTTGACCGTGTGATTTAGTGCAAGTGAATGTCAAAGCGCTATAAACTCCCTCACTATTTTACTATGCAGAAGGTCAACCTCAGAATAAATCAGCTTGGTGGTTTTGTTCCATGTTCAAGTGAGCATTATTACTCCTAACGACATTAAGGGGTGGCTGGCTGATATATCATAATACTCGGAAATTCTGGTTCCCTGGGCAGCCAGAGCTTCTTTCTGCTCTCTTGGTTTCCGAAGTGGGCCTCGCTGTAAGCAGATGGACAGCTCGGTGTGCCAAGTGAAAACGTGTCCTGGCTTGTTTGTGGGGCAGTCTGGGTAATTTCCTCCCACCTGCCATGGCTATGCTTGGGCAGGACGATGAAGGGTATTACCGGGTCTGGAGGGCAGCGTAGCCTTACGGGACATGTAACACTGAGAAAATGGAGGGCTTGATGAGGCCTTTACATGAGAGAGGGCCACGGATCAGTCAGGATTAAATAACGTGCTTTACTAATTAACAAGATAGATCATTTCAGTGATTCCCAACCAGGGGTACTGGTGCCCCAGGGTGTACTTATACAGTTGCCAGGGGGGTAAGTGGAAAGATTGTGGAGTAGCTTAACTAATTTGAAAAAATTTTTAATTTAAAAATATTGAGTCAGCAGTAACACCCGTAAATTACACGCTGAGATTGAAGGTGTGTGAAAACTAGTTAGCAAGAAAGCAGAGACGTCTGAGCAGTTAGCTAAAAGTGATGATAAATGGTTGAAATAGCTAAAACTATCAAAAAGTTTTAGCTTACTATTTCATTACTTGAAATAGTAACAAAGCTCAAAGTGGTGGATAAAACTTGAAATTTATAGCTGGAAGTAAAGGATAAAAAGTTGAAATGTCTAGCCTCTATCACTGTAAGTGGCAGTATTATAAATGCAAACTTGAACAAACCGACTCACTTTTATATGATCAACAGTGTTAAACGACTTCCAGTTTAAAATTCAAATGCACACGTTTGGAACATGATGGGTGGTTTTGATGAAGGGGTAGTTGAGCTCATCTGATTGGACTGTCGGGGTACATCAGACGACGAAGGCTGGGAACCACTGGATTATTTCACTCTGCCTTTCTACCAGACATTTATTCTCACTCTCACATTAGTTGGCTCTCCTTCTTGGCTTGTCTAAAACCTACCCCACCTGTCATCATGAGCCAAACTGATGAACTGGGGGTATTTGGATGAGGTTATACTTTCTCAAACAGGGTAAAAAGTGCTCCAAACGTCATCCTTCAGAAAGGTCTACAAACACAGGACAGACGTCCTCGGCAAACACATGAGAAAGATGACCCAATTCATCTGTGGATCTCGCTAAAAAACAATCCAGACGAGACCAAATGAGACCTGGCTCTGACAGCCCACTCTAGCCTGGAAACCATCAGTCCCATAATACACATGACGTGTGTCAGTGGGATGGTTAGCAATAAGGGATGCATAATGAACAGCCTAGCTTGGTGGACACCCCACAACGAGAATGCTCTGCAGTCTTGTCAAGCTTGCTGCTTTAATGGACTCATTTCAGAGGCAATCATTGTCAATACAAGTCAGCGGAGGCGTTTAGAGCACAGTGGAGAAGTGGCTTGGAGCACACTTGTTCTCGTTGCATACTGGCTCATCTGTGAGGGAAGGTGAGTTATGACCAGAAAATCAGAATGACAGAGCCCCAGTCTCGGGAAACGAAGAAATATTGGTGATATAATTCTAAATGAGACCATGTGATGAACAAGAACTGGCGTGGAGACGACACTGTACGGGCTGACAACAGGTAATTTTAAATGAAGAGGCTGCAAGCGGCAGAATTTTCTCGTATATTCAAAATATTCATAAAGATGATCATTGTGTGTAAGAAGAGGACATTAAAAGTTACATTTTAATCACCATATGAAGGTGTTACAAAAAGAGAGATCATGCTTTCAACACCAGCATTTGGTTTCTGCAGACATTTATCTGACAAATGTTTATTCAGGTGTCAAATGAGGAGAATCTATTTCTTTCCTGTGGACACCACCTGTGGCCTCTCAAAAGGACTTGGACAATGCCGCCAGTAAGAATTTGTCTGAAACAACACTGCCCATAAATATCTAAACTTTTGCAAAGTTTTTCAAAAAAAGGGGTCTAATATTTCAATAGCGCTTCCTGTTTGGCCTTAAGTAAGACATGTCCTTCTGGTGGTTAGCTGGAGCTCATTTTACACGCGTTTCACTGGAAGCCTCGGGCTGAGAATAATGGAGCATTACTCACTGTGATAGCCAGATTTCTTCTGCATGGCGGTTACAGGGCAATCTTTATGAGCCAGAAGAAGCTGCTTCAGCTGAGCCACTTCGTTTCTCAGCAGGGTGACTTCACTCTTTGGGAGAGAGGAGACGCACAGGAGCACTCAATAAAATGGTCACTCTGGAGCGTACAGAATGTCAGATTATAATGTAAAGACAAACAGACGACATGTGCATATAGTTCGAAACTGTAAAAACATTTTCACAAAACCAGATAGAGGTCAGATTCCAGTAAATTAAAATAAGATTGAGAGCCTTTTTTCCCTTAGTTTTAACTTCATGATTGAACTGGAGACCCTGACACTGGTATCTGAGAGTTACAAAAGTCTGATAACAATGTACTGGCCAGTAGTATTTTTGTTTTTTTAACATAAACACATAACATATGGAATGCAAACATTTTTGATGATCATCACTTAAATTAGATTTTTTAAAGAATTGTGACCAAGATATGTACTGAACAGGGCATTTTACAGTTAAATAAATAATAAATAATAAACGTGTTAGTGCTCTCAAACTATATGTATATGTAATGGTGACAATGTTTCTACATTATCTCAAACATATCTTTATCATTTCAGTACTGTACTTCTTATTCTTGTTCCACATTTAAGCCGATATCGATATATCTTATGTCAGCCCGCCTGACTTATCGGCCTAGTCTCTAGTCTGACCCCAAACAAGGCAGCTAGATTAAGACTTAAGTCTGAACAGGATCCCAAACCACCTATTAACACAAGTAAAAATACACCCCAAAACCTTCATATATACAATAAATACTCAGTACGGTATATACACCAAACTGCAGCCTGAATGTGGCTTTGTGCCCTCTCTATATACTGTAAATAGCCGTACTTTTCATCTACCATGGGAGTTTAAGGCCAATTATTAATGGGATCACAGGGTTAAATTCTCAAGACCTCCTTTGTACAGTAAGCAGACAGGACCACTACATTACTGCAGATAAACTCATATTTTCCTTCACGAGAAACAGCAAACACAGGGAAAGGTAACAACGTAATGAATGAATTCAGAATAAAGTGTGATGCACTTCTTCATTTATGTTTTTCCTGCACAATAATTATAGGCCTTCGCTGGCTTCCGACCAGCACATTTGTCAGAGGTGAGCTGCTCGGATTGTCGGTGCAACTTTGTAGATGCTGCTGAGATTTACACTCCCGTGTCGTTACAGCTCCCGGGGGAGCTGAGGATTTCTGCATGTCGTAAAAGGGAGCCACATTACGCTGAAGGTGACTTTAACTGGATTTAGAGCGGCCAGGGGCCCGCAGAACACCCAGTGGCAGATTTAAGCTCCTTCTCTTCTCCTTTAAAGGACTATGGGCGGCTTAATCTATTAGTCTAAAAGCAGCCAATTTATCTGATTCCATCTGTTTAGTCTTGCTGGTGTTGGCAGGGCTGAGCTATTGTAAGACAGATTTAAACACAGCTGGAAGGAGCGTATGTATCACATGTAGCCAATACCATATTCACTGCGCTTCCACCATGACTGCTGCCAGTTGCAGCCAACATAAACAATGGTATTCTTTTAAAACTCTCCCTCTTCTTCACTATAGGGAAGCACACAAGATAGACTTGTAGACAAAAGTCAGAAATGTCAACATCCATTACAAAATGCTGTATTAGGTGGATGTGAAAAAAGGCATACTAGTGTTTGGTTGATTTACAAATGCATTTACCAAAAAAAAAAGAATTAAAAACTATGACAGTAACACTGCCACTGACGCTGCGGCTACAATAACGGCAACCTGCATCACACCTGGAATTTCAAACTGGACTCAACTGGACTTTTGAGAGTTAAACTTGTTTCTAACTTTGTGAATTAATCGAAATTGAGCAAATGGGCCTTGGGTGATGCTGGGAGCCCTGTGAGCTGCCTGGTCTGACACCTCATTAAAAAGCCAGTTAAGGATGATGTTAAAATAATTGTGCATCATTAGAGGCAGTTTCACTGATCAGCTGGGCCATGTCAGCATGGGGGTTTTAACAAAAACTGCACTGCTGATTAATGCCTTCATATAAAGCGTGCTTTTATTCTCTGCCACATGTTGTTCCCTTCTTTGTAGTTAACGGCGATGCGATCTGTTTATAACCCCATTCACACACCTATCCTTCCCCTTTCATCTACCTATGGTTAAATACAATCTCAGCAAGCGCACCCATGACAGGTGGTGATAACTTGTTTTTGAACCAGATATTAACGACATGAACCCATTTCTTTTCCACCGCTGTCTATCCCCTCCTCCACATCTTACTCTGCTTTCATAGGAAAATAAGACAGTGAGCAAATAAACACCACATCTCATTTAATTGTCTGGAACACCGATGTGCCGCACCCCCGGCTCACACTTATCAACAGAGACAGCAGATACATGAACTGTTTCGAACTTGTCAGCATCAGATCCTAATTGCTTCCAGCAAAATGAAGGTTCAAAAAGACACCTTTCCCTAAGAGATTTTTGAGGCCATTCAGTAAACTGCTGAGACAGAAGCGAAGACACGCTTGTGCGCGGCTGACATCTGGAGGATACATCTTTATTGACAGGGACATATCGATGTAAAGGGCTCACACACTGCTGCTGTCACACGGCAGCTCTTCCTAATCGGCTTTAATGACTTCATCACCACAGAAGGGAAAAGTCTGGGTACACAAGCTTACACCAACCGCACACGACGATAAACACACATAGGCATGCATACGTACATACACAAACTGACACATTGATGAAAAAGAGCACAAAAACAAAAAACAGATGAAGTAGCTGTTGTTACATGCAGTAGATGAGGCGAAGAGGAAAAGAGCACCTGTAGTTGTCCGTTCATGGAGCTGAGGTCCTCAGCCTTCTTCTCCAGAGACTGGACCCACACTTTCCTCTTCTGCCTACAGCGAGACGCTGCAGCCCTGTTACGCTCCAGGAACTTGCGCCGCTTTTCATCTGGGTCTTCACTTGTGGTTCTGCGCCGCCGACCCCCTGTGCTGGGAGGGTTTTGCACAGGGGGCACTGGGGAAGCCTGAACAACAACAATAATAATACAAAACAATAACTAGCAGAACAAGACCACCACCATGTCTGTACTGTGCTGCACTGAATACTGGTCACTGAGTAACTGCACTAGAGTGTTAACACGCCTAAAATACTGAAGTTACTGTCATGACTCACATTATCGACTCAGTTTAGTTGCCTTTACATGATGATCAGGAAAGTAATTTCACCTAGTATCCCATTTGACGTGAGTTCAAACACAGACAGATGAAACACAACAAAATCAAGCTTCAGGTCATCTTGACATCATGTTTAAACAACTGCCATATTATGCTGTGCTTACAAAAGGCTGAGTTAGCTAAAAGCTAACAGTGAGAAAGCTAACGAGCACACTGATGTATCTACCGTACATTCAGGCTGGGAATTGTTTGAACATTTTTTATGCTACGGCTGATACAATACACAGATTTTAGTACAGCAAAAACATAATACAATGATCAGGAAGTATATATTTAGAAATATACACATTTTTCTACAAAACACCTTTTTCACTTAACAAAAGAAGCCAAAGGGCTCAAAATTTTGCCTGAATAAACAGGCTAAAACTGGCAAATTTTTTATTTAAATCAGAAACTATCAGATCAAAAAATGAGTAACTAAGATTACAAATCCGACCGGACATTTGATGCCAGCTTTCAGTAGTTGATAGTTTGATATCACAGGTACATTTTGGTCTGTGCCAAAGAATTACTGAGGTTCAACATGCAGCACTACTGTACATAGGATGCCTGTCTGCACAAACCTCCAGTAAATATGGTGCTTTGACCTTGACAACATGGTCTGATAAGGAACAATGTGTGCAAACCCACAGATCACAGACACAAACAAAGATGTGTATTCTATGGAACTCTGTTGAAACACTGTGCAGTGAGTGGAAATTTGTCCCTACACTGTAGTTGTGGATACGTACAGGTGTCTCTGTGGTGGAGGTGGCTGGCTGCTGAAGGGAATGGGGAGAAGGCTGCTGAAGGGAATGGGGAGAAGGTTCCTCAGCTGTGGGCAGGTGAGGAGCCGGAGCAGGAGTTAGGACCGCGGTCGGGGCTGGAGTTGGGGTCGGGGGCGGAGCAGGAGAAGTGGGAGCAGCAGTGTGGGTTACAGCGCTGCTCTGGACTTCACCACCGTCTCCATTGGTTACCTGAGGAAGCTGCTGGCTTAACGTGGCTTTCAGTTTCTGGGAAGAGAATTTGGCAGAGGGAAAGCAGTCATGAAATGTTCACGCTAAGAAATGGTTGGTACTAAAGGAAAACTATAACACTGTTAAAAAAAAAAGACTACATAACAGTATATAACACTTTTGAAGTGGTAGTATCAAAGTTATAACAAACCATAAAGTAACAGAAGTCTTTTGACAGCTATGTTTGAGAACAGGGGAACCCAAGAAATTACCTAAAAATACCTGAACAGCTTATAAAAATGTGTGCACAAAGAAAATGAGCAAAGTGGTACCTAAAGATGGCTAACAACACCAGACCTAGCATGATTATTTAGCAGTTAGTGAACAGACTGTAACATCTTGCTTCAATGAAGCTACAGAGTTTAGAGCAGTCAACAGAGAACAAGAAGAGAGATAAGGTATCACTGCTGACATTATTATCAAGGATGGGTACTAGATTATGTGAAATATCCTCCCTCTACAAGTGCTTTGGTATTCAAATTTCCCCTAAAATTAAGGTTATAAAACAGGATTCTAAAATGAAAAATAAAATGAAATAAGTCGAGAAAGATCCTGAAACAGTGAAGAAACTTTAACTAATTTTAAAAAGTAGAATTAAAATAACCTTGCAAAGATACAAGGCAGAAACTGAACTGTCTGATGCAAACATGTAACACACTCCTCCCATTTATTTGCATAGGTTTAGGTTGTAATCTTATTTGGATACCAACGGTGACAGACATCTACGGCACATAATGTGATCCAAAGTATCAAAATGTCCTTCTCTGAACATCGACCAGGACTGCATACAACACACACAAACACAGCCCATTCACAGAAACAACTTCTCCACAGATTGGTGTCTATGATTCACAGGCCAATTCCTCTAGTATCAAACACTGAGCAAACAAGGTGAAAGTGAATGAGCCTTTCGAAGCAATAACAAAGTGAGAGGGAATACATTTACATGAGAAAACAGAGGACCACATTATTCTAACAACTACCTTTGCCAGACCAATCTATCTACCAAATTAGTTTATCGTGTAATACCCTTCCAGAAGCTCTTCTGGCAGAAACAAGATATTATTCTCTTGGAATGGCCCATAGAAAGAGGGAAAAGCCAGTCAGATTCATATTTCATCTCTGCCATGGAAACCTCATCAGTGTAATAACCCTCCATCTCATGGGTGTTATTCAACCATCTGCTACTATATTACTTATCTTTATTTTGCAACTAATTAACAGCATAATCTTCTAAATTCAGCAAGTTAATTATCATTATTGTGGTCTTTGCAGCATCATCAGTCCTTGTAAAGTGCCGTCTCTGCGCCCCCTGAGAGCCGGGTGGGGGCGGGGAGCAGGCAGGTTGAGCGGGGGTCTGTTTTCTTGACGCGGGCTCATTAGGTGTTTGCTGATGAGCTGAGTGTGGTGGGAGGTGCTGGGAGTAAGAGGGGGGATGCAGGTCAGGCAGGATTCTGCTGAACAAAAGGTTCCATGCAGGGTGAGGCCGACTTAATGTGCCTCGCTGAGCGTGTGCCAGGATGCCCCCAGCTGGCTTTCGCTGGTAGCCCCCCTCCAGTTGGCCCCAGTGACGGCGTGCTGAGCACAACGCTGTCTCCGCGTTTGTCATTTCCGTACCCCATGATCCCCGACATACGCCCACCCCCCCCTCCCCTCCCTCCTCCTCGCCAGTCAGGATCAATCCTTCCCTCCCAACACATACACACCTCCTCTCCACAGTTTATCTGTTAATTTCCACAGGCGGAGCATGCTGCGAACACTTACAGGTTCTGTGATCCGTGCTTCATCACATTGCCACTGATCTCCCTCACAACACTTCATATCCCTGCCCTTCAACTATCCCTTCTTCTACAGCAGGACTCGGTTACAAGAGGACTCGGTTTTTCTTTCAGTAGATAGATTGTTCTGAATCAGTAGAGCTGCAACTAACAATTATTTTCATTATCGATTATCTTCTCAATAAATTCATGAATCATTTTGTCTATAAAATGTCAGAAAATGTCCAAGTTGACATCTTTAAAAGTCTTGTTTTGTCCGACCAACAGTCCAAAACCCAAATATTTATATCTGTTTTTATTGGTGTTGTTATGAACCGTTTTACTTATTATAATGGTTCATTTTCATTTTTGTCTTTGGCCTAACATTGTGTTAAATCCTGTTTTGTAAAGCACTCTGGGCTGCATCTTTGCATGAAAGGTGCCATACAAATACAATTATTATCAATATCATCATCATCATCATCGTCATCATTAGCATTGTCGTTATTATTACTATTATTATTATTATTAGAGGAGCTAAAACCAGGAAATGTTTAGCATTTTGCCTAAAAAATTACTAAATTGATTAATCAACTAATCGTTGCAGCTTTATAAATCAGCAAAAAGTATCTATTTTTAAGGAAGTATTAGATGGTAAAAATCCAGATGGAAAGACCACTGATGAAAGGTGGATGGTAATTGAAAATCCAACACAGTTTTTGGAGCACTTCACACCCAGCCTTTCACTAGCGCCCTCATCTGGTCAAAGAAAGCAACCGCTCGCTGATGGTCAAGCTCACTCATTACTTTGGTGGTTATTATCTCTCTCAGATGGGAAATAACAGACTCAACATGGAAATAACATTTGATGTAAAAGAAGAGATAATTAATACCAGCTTTGCTTCTGATTGGGCGGGCTGTGGCTGTGGCGAGGGAGGTCCTGGGATCCCGGGGACGTTAGGCACTACGGTGACAGGTCTGACAAGCTGACGGCAGAGACACAGAGACAGATCAGCACAGAGAAAATTAGTCTTCGGCAGTAAAAAGGCAGGCGGCGCGCNNNNCCCACAACACACACGCAGCCTCGGCAGGCTCTCAGAGTTTACTCATATCTCAGCCTCATTAGGTTGGATGGCCTGTTATTTTGTGGAGGCAGCGCCACATGGAGATGCAGAGTGCACGCTAATGAACCTCTGCCTGCCTGCGTAAGAGCATATGGACAGGGAAGCTGAAGACAGGATGGAGAGACACGAGTCGGAAGGCCAGAGCCAGGCCTCCTCTCGCAGCCGCCGACAATGAGACAGGGGGAGGAGGGGAGAGCTGGAGAGGGAGAGAAAGAGAAAGAAAGGGAGGGAGGAGATGATGGAGTGAAGGGGAGGCCCACTGGTGGCTCGTGTTCTCCATCTACTTTTGCCCTCCTTTACTTGTCAACGGCTTTCCCAATCCCCACAGACTGGGAAGATAGAGGTTTTTTCCCTGCTGTGCTGCTATCAGGAGATAATCATCTGCTGCTCAGCGTTCCACACAGACAATCAGGACTACAATGAACAACAAGACAAGCTTCCACATGGGGGAGTTAGAAAAAAATACCAACAAGACCTTCATTTACAACATATTTCCTATATGAGGCACTGTCATGGGTTGCAGTTATAATTGGTTTGCAAAACATATTCGTAGTATCATCTATCTGCTCCGCCAGAAATCAAGAGCGTTGATTCTAGTTGTACAAGGACAGATAGCAGTGAAGTATCCTGGACCGGAGCCTGCTGTGCCTCAGCCAAAACCCTGTGTCTTTGCCACAGTGACACACAGATGTACTCTAAAGTCCATTATTTCACTCAACCTCTACAGCTTCTGAACTGACTGCCAAATCTGAGGTGCCAGAGTTGTAAATAGTCCCTCTGTCCAAGTAAAGCAAAGAAAATATGTGGTATTAATGCATCGCTACAGCGTAAGTGTAGTCTGAATGTCACTTTAGAAGGACTTCAATTTTACTGATGTGAACAATAGTCCATACTCAAATTTAAAATGTGGGTAACAAACAGTAGACTTGAGCCTAACAAAGCATGAAGTAATTCGACACAGTCCAGTGATTTTGTTATTCGACACACTGGACTAAAATAGTAATCTAAAATTATTCAGCTTGAAAAAACAAATGCTTTGGTCCATTAGTTAGTTCAGTCTTGTCCTTGGAAACAGCAGTCAACAAAACAATCCCACCTCGAGGTTCATTTAGTGGTTGTTCTGGAGCTTTGTGATATGACTGAAAGCTCCAGGACAGCTACTAAATGGGAGGGGAGATTGTTTGGTCAACTGCTGTTTCCAAGGTCATGAATGAAGCTTAACTTTTCAGCCAGTATGAATAAGAAGTCCTTAAAGTGCTCAGAAAAAAATTTAAATGTAAACATCTACAGTTCCGTGAGAACTGGGTTAACGCTATCTGCTGATGAAGATCAAGTGATATGATCGAAAGCTCTAGAACAGCTACTAAATTGACCTTGAGGTGAGATGGTTTTGTCAACAAACACTTTGTTGCTTATTTTCTTGTTAATGACGTCCATATTTTTCAGTGAGTAAAGGTCACTGCATGCATTCTCTGATCGTTTAAATCAAATAATCAACAAATTATCAGAAATATTAAAAAAAAAGTCTCATTTCAAAATTCTGCTTGACCTCAAACACACTGAAACACAACATGAACATAATATAAGCAGCAGAACACTCACAGGGATCGTAGTTGGAATATGTACACTTGAGCTTGTAATAGACGCAGGTATAGCAACTGGCATGGTCTGGCCGTTAGGCAGCTGTAAGAGCACAGGGAAGGTGCCAGACACCGGGCTGAAGGGGGAGAGAAAAGAAATCCCAATCAGGACAATAACAAGAACTTTGTGATTAACACACAAGACAGAATCTGTCACAAATTACAGACAATGATGGCTACTAATATACCAACAGTATGTCATAATCAGGCAACAGCTTGAAATGGAAATAAAGTAGAACCAAAACAAAATCCAAATCAAAATACAACTGTTGCGTAACAGGTTCAAGCAACATTATTCACATTAGACCCCATAAGTGACATCAGTCGTGCCCAGATATGGACTTCGGGTTTAAAACACATGCAGTTTTCACCAAATCATCTGTGTCTGGCTTTTAAAACATTCACTTAAATACAAGATGTTTTTACCTGTGTAAAGCTCTCTTTTACAGTTGCATACGGGCTATTACTTCTTATGACTGTTTTAAATTTGAAGCAGTTATTTTACTATCAGAAACCTTACAGGAAAAAATATATTTCCTACAAACTTTAAATATTTGCTTTGTCGATTATTACAGTGGGTTTGGATTAAAAAAATCACGTAGCAGCTTAATTGCTGAGGTGTGGGCCCAGTGAGACTCCTCTGAAGTTCAATTTACCTCAGCTTTGACCTATGAAACTTCTTGTAGCTGTGGCTCCGTTTCACAAGCAATTGATGATTATTATGAATAGTTCATGTGTATACACATTCGTCTGGCTAGCTTGTGCTTCAAGCCACAACCCATAATGTTTTTTCATTGACTCATGCCAGTAACATTAAGGCACCTCATCTTTTAAACAAAGACAAAATGTATTAAATTATTTACTTAGTGCTTTATGAGTACATGTCCCGTGAAGTTATACATTTTCACGATGCAGATGTTGAATACAACAATAATCATATCTTATCGTATCTTTGTTAAAATAACAAGAGGGTCAATACACTATACAGTACTGTATATAAGGGCCTAATAAAGTGCAGAGGGTTTAAAAGCCTGTGCTGAACACACACTGGGATTATTATTTAGTCATTTTTTTCACCAAACAGAAACTGAACTGGATCTGTAAGTCCATATTTGAGCAATGCTGATGTTGTTCTTGAAGACGGGACTCATGAGGTCTACAGCCAAAAATAAGAAATCCTGCAGAGTGCAAATAAATCAAAAACAAAACAAGCACATGCCTCATGAAATATGAGCTCACCAAGACAAAACTGCACAAATATAAATAAAAAACCAAAAAAAAGATGACTTAATAAAACTCAGATTTTTAAAAATGGACGTTTTGAGTTACTTACACTATAGGCCTATTAGTGGATGGGACTTGGGTAATAACAGAGCTAGATGTTGGTGATGGGAGAGCTTGCTGTATTACAACATTAGCCTCTGAGGTTGCTAGAAGTACATTGGGAACTTGGAGGGATGCAGGATGCACTATAGTGGATGTTGGCAGTGAGGCTGGCTGCAAAGATAAGTCCTGAAAACATCATACAAGACCTTAGCTGCAGGAAGTGTTTAATGAACACCAGATTCTTAAGTAAATTACTTCTTAAGATAAAATGATGGCCAAATTTCACCATATTCTTCTCAATATTAGGAATAAAAGAGCTAAACACATGGAAAAAAAGTATTAGTCATCTCATATCTCCCTTGAATTTCTCTAGATAATAATTTTCTGCAGTACTGTTAGTATATTTTTAGTTAGTATTATCATTGAAAGCTGAGACAAAGTCAAATTGAAACAAGCAAATAATCTGATTACTTATCAAATTAATAATCATACCAGTGGATCTGTAATTCCATAGTAAATTACCAAACACAGAAGAACACCATTCATTCTTCATGACAGCGTTGGAAACTGCACAAATACCAGAAACAGCTTATTTAAAAGCTTTACCTTGTCATCACTCGTAGTGGACTCGGGGTGAGGCAGAGGGCTATCTCGATGGGCCTCCATAGCTGTGGGTTCCTCAATTTTGTTGCGTATTATAGGCGTTGCAAGAGGTGACAAATCCAGTGGTATCTGCAGAAAAATAAGAATAAACCCTCTCAATTAAACAGATCAGAGATAGAAATGCTAACTATGGGACAAACAGAAGTTAGATGATGTGCTGAGGAGGAGTTTGACAACAGGAACAACCTTTTTAATGTCATCTTCAGCTGCTTTTTTGAAGTCATGGTCGAACGGACTTGCAAGTTCATTGAAGAGTCCAACCTCCTCGCAGTTCTTCAAAAAGCGGGTCGGTGTAGGGGTTTGGTCTGCAATGGAGGAAAACCTTCAGTGCAAAACTGTAATGTAAAGTATCAGTTAGATCAAAATATCTCAACTTTAAGAGCACTTACCAGCAATGATGACGCTGTCATTTCTTGCTGGGCCAAACTTCAGGGTCATCTCATGTTTGTGTTTGTGGACAGCCAAGTGGTCCTCATTTGTAAATCTCTACGTAAGGTCAAAAAAGAAAACAGACAGGACAGTGAGACAGGATCTGTATGGATAAGGTCTGAAGCACCTTTTTTTAGAGTTTAAGCTTTTAATAAGGTGCAGCAACTACCGTTACAACGAATATCATGTCGTCTATTAGTGGCAGGTGGCCAATTTAAACATCTTTACTGTCATTACTCAGGTGTTTCTAATATTTTGTCCACATTTACATATTAATGAGGGTAGACTTCATGTTAGAAACACCTCTCTAAAACTTTTTCAACAAAAACATTATAATCTTCATGAACTTTTGGGACTTTGGTTGCAGGTCTGTTGTTAACATTGAGAACGCACAGGTCATGTACTCAGACATTTTTCTTGGATTTTGGGGACCTGAAGTTCAGTTTATACTTTATAATTCAAACTTATATATAGTGAGTTTTTCAAAAGAATGATACCAGTACTTTTAAGACTCACTACCTCTGAATCTGATGCCTTTTATGCCAAGAAAAATGAAGATATAGATTACTGAATAAATACAACAACCCCCCTCCAGAATTATATTTCTGGCAGTGTGGAGAAAACTCTTTTTTTAGACCATCATGTAGGGAAACTCAGGGACACGCAACAGTTTTGAAAAAAAAAAAATTACAACAAACATGTAAGAGCAGTTGAATAAGTTTAACATGGTAAATGATGCAAATTAACAGAAATTATTTGTGAAAAAATTTGCAGGTTTAGCTGCTCGTACTTATGACCTCAGTATATTGAAAATCCTGCCTACGAACCTGTCCAAGTTGGATGACCGACCGGGCATAGCGAGCAACTTCTCCAGGGCGCCATATCACCCCCTGGGACCCCAGGTTCACTGTATGTCAGTTGCTTTTTGATCATTTGATTACTTGTTAATTTGTTTGGGAATCTGCACCACTACAGTACAAAATCAACCGGGTCTCGCATTGGTACGTAATCTTGTGGTCCTATCTTCTAGAGTTAAAATACCTTTAATATTTTAATTCATATTGCGCTCACATGGTGCATTTTCTTCAATTAAGTTGTGTTACATCTATTCAATTACCTCAAACTAAGTGAGACACAGAAAGCCTTGGGCCAGGTTGTGTTCCAGTATACTGAAGCTGCCATCTATAGTGTGCTACGTGCACTGTACTTGATGGGAACTTGGAGACAACAGGGGCCCAACAGCAAATTTTGGCCCTAAATTTTGGCAATAAAATTGGTTGATCATGGCCCGATCTATATACAAGGTGATTTAAAATAGTGGCACAAAGTAGCATGTGTGATAACAGAGATGACTTACCTGTCCACACCCAGGAGCAGTACACTGGAAAGGTTTATCATCACTCATAGTAAGGAATTCCTGTTATGTCACCCTGAAATAAAACAGGAAAAAGCACAAGCAGGAGTTAAATATCAGACCTAAAGATGTGTGTCAACGTGTGTACCAAGGGTTAAGTGTTTATAAATAAAACTGTGGGTCCTTCAAGATGTAGAATAAACAATGTGGCTGCAGCTAAAATTAATTTTAGCAAATGTACAGAGCTGATGCCGGATTACGTGTGAATGACGGACGGTGTGTGGAGGTGAATGTCCTGAGAAAGGACAGCTAGAAATGTGGACAAAGCATATCGATGATGGGCGGCTGCTTTGGTTGTTTACACCTCAGTGTCATCATAAAAGACGCTGGATTCTCGGTCCATTTATTGTGGTCCAAATAACGCGACTGAGGAGGACATCCGGAGCTTTTCTCCCGCTGACACTTCTACCGCTTTATGTGTTGTAAATACAGCTGCTCACCATGAAAAGGCGTCACACAAAACCTTTAACGTTATTACAGAGTGCCATAATCTGTTCCAGTCGCTTCCACGGACCAGCCTGCGTTAACATACAACCGTCGCCATGTTTAGACCTAAATATCACTGTAAACAGAGGACATGTCAACGTTTATTTCGAGGCCGTTTCTTTGTACCGGAGCACAAGTCCCTCGCAGTGCCACAAAAGATGCCTTTTACAACAGCTTTGAGCCCATTCGCTATCAGTTTAAGTGGTCACTTACCCCTCAGCCACAACCCTTGATTGCCAAAATCCCACGTCTGTACCAAAGTATCGCGAGAGCAGCCTTAGCTCTTCCGTAAACGTCACACATATTTGACCCTCATTTAGTAGTTTTTGAACACATACACAGGAATTTAATTTAAAGATCTCCTCCAGACATGTTTAAGACTTGTACAAATACTCTGCTTTGAATAATAATTTGTGTCTGATCTATTGAGTGTTGAGTTAATTGCTCTTGTAGTTTCTATTTTATTCTATTTTTATTTCTTTTACATAATTTATCTTTTATTTTAGTTTGAATTTATGTTTACCTTTACTTGTATCTGACTTTGTGCTGCTGTAACACCCACATTTCCTTCTGAGGATCAGTAAAGGATTATCTTATCTCCTTTTTCTTTCCACAAAAAAGTTAAATTACCTCATTAAAAATTCCTTGCAGCACATGTACTCCTTCTCCCCCATTGAAAGATCCAGAATCTATGAATATAAAAATATTTTCATTTCAAAAGTTTAATTACTGAACACAATGTCTCCTACTTCACTGAAAGGAGACATTGTGTTCCGTTCTCCATTCATGTTCTTGAGGTTTCAAGTTTCCACGTCACCCTTATGCAAGTTGCACACTCCTTGGTAGTTTAGCTTCAGTGCTCCTTGAAGCTCCTGAATGCCTGTCCATATATTTAATTTTAAGAATTGTATTGTTGTATCCTGTGTTTACTTTTAATGGTTGCATCCCTGGTTCAGGGTTAATTATTTTGCAATTATGAGTTATATAATCATGGTAAGCAGGTGTTATCTTTTATATTTTCAGAAGGCTGCTATTCAGTGCTACCAAAAATGTTCCATTATATTAATGTTTGCTTTCAATTTCATCTGACATCCTGAACTATCAGCTACGACAATTTCTTTTGCATGGTATTTACCAATTATGTAATGTTTTTAATTTGCAAGTATAGGGCTGCGACTATTGATTTCATCATTTGTAATGGATTCAATTCAATTTCTTGACCGATGTTATCGGACACCAGACCAAAACTGATATTCAATTCAGTCAAACAAGTGACAAAAAAAAAAAAAAAAATTCAGCAGATCCTCATTTTGGAGAAGCTGGACCCAGCAAATACTGGCCATTTTTGCTTAATAATTGACTTAAACAATAACCCGTTCTTAAATCATTTGACTTCACCGAACTCTGTTCAATCCCAGCAGCCTATATTACAGACAGAAGGGTCCGATGACTACAATCGGTCAGTTGTTTTTTTTTTGTTTATAAAAAACAACAACCCTGCAAGGACTTCCATTCATGACATTCAAAAAAGTCAAAACCCATTAAATAGCTCAATTAAATCGTCTAGATTTATTTAACGCCATTTACAAAAGCAAGCATTCACTTGCTGCCTAATTACAGTACTATTTAACTGCAGCTGAACCAAGAATTCATTAAGGTGGACCCCAAAAAGCTTGCATGTGATGCTCTGAGAAAACAAGGCTGAGTCATGGCAAGTCTAAGCAGCTGCTTCACAGAAAAGATGACATTCATGAAAGTTGGCTGCTTTCTGTTGTGTTAGCATGATATTCCAGACATGAAAGTTACTGCCATTGTTAAATAGTCAAATACATGTATTTTAATCACGTAATTTCTTACATTTGTACAATACATGTTTTTCTCATTTCGACAGTGTCTGAAAGACTTGAAAATGTACATTTTCATGACACCAACACGGAACAATTTTGGTAGCCACAATAAAATATGTAGTCACATCTGTAATGAAAGTGTTGTATGACAGCAGAGTTTTACATAGCAAACAGGATAAGGAAAGCGACCATCAAACAGAACAGTCCCATGGCTTCAGACAGGGCAAATCCCAGGATGGCATATGAGAACAGCTGCTGCTTCAGAGATGGGTTCCTGCAAACGAGAACAAACTGTCAATGCATCTATGAAAAAACAAAGCACGCACCAGACACCTATTAGTCCAAGTGAACTTCAATATTTTCAGAACGTCTGCCTGTGAAAACAAACCTAGCATAGCCGATGATGAGACTGCCAAACACTGTCCCAATTCCAGCTCCGGATCCAGCTACTCCGACTGTGGCAGCTCCAGCTCCAATAAACTTAGCAGCGGTGTCGATGTCCCTGCTGATGGCACTGGTCTGGAAGCCCCTCAGTGTGACCTGGGTGAGGGGGCTCTGTGGCATCACAGCAACACTGCTCTGGAGCAAGAACAAACAAACACTGTAAACTTTCACCTTTTAACCCAATGCCATGAGATATGACAATTAAGTGAGCTGACATACAAAATAGTGCTGAAATAAGTGGTATTAGTGGTAGGAATTACTGATTAAACAAGGACTAGATTCCAATCTTCATGATCATTTTTAATAATTTTGTCAAGTACCAATCCATGTTCATCTTTACAGTGCAAAGAGTTTCATGCTTTTCTTAATTTCAAATGAAAATCTGATTTCATACTGTGCAAAGCTAGTGAGTAGACAATGAGGTGGGATAAAAATGTCACATTGAGGGCTAAATATTTGTCATGATTTCACATTTCATAGAGTAAATGACTAGAACCAATTAGTCAAAATGAGCTCTAAATAATTAAGTAACCAAGTGGTAAAATGACAGCTGCAGTCCCAGCAGAGAGCCTGTATTTCTTCCTACCTCTGTTTTGAGCTCAGGCCTGGACAGCACAGAGGCAGACAGGGGTCTGTAAAGAGCCCGGGAACCAGCACGGACCTGCAGCAACAGCAAAGATACAAATTTAGTCACACAACACACAAGCTCAATAAGACATGAAACATATTGTTGGGAGCTATTCACAGTCTGTGGGTACATGAGCACCCTTGAATGTCACTTTGTCAATCACAGTGTCATTCAGTGCACACACACTTGATGACCTGTGGCCTTTAAATGATGTGAGAGGACAGTCTGTGCTGTCAAAATCACTTCATTAGGTTAAAGCTTTTGTTAATTTGTGGTGCTGGATAACTACAATAAACACTGATAGCAAGCTTAACAGCAAATGGTCTTAGTGTAGTTTAATCTGGTTAGCCTGCTACTAGAAACAGAAATATGACCTTGGAGGGGCTACTTCTATTTCAGAGCCAACAATGCTCACATGGATAAGTTGATCATTTGTGTGTTAATTGCACAGCCCTGTGTGTTAGTTTGCAGGTGAACTCTGCACTAAATTCGGCTAACAGGCTTATAATGACCTTAGCTAACAGCCATTGTTGAACATGTCCGCTACGAGCTAAAGCAAAGGCACAGTGGCAGTTTACTGAAGATAACTTACATGCACATTATTCATTAACATTAGAGCTATATTGCAACAGTATAAAGAGTCTGTCTGCCTGTCTGTGCTTCAGCATTAGCTAGCTGGCTGGCTGGCTGGCTTGTTGGCCTAGGCTGCAGATACCCTTGCCAGGGAGCTGCAGTCAAGTTCAACCAGAGGCCCACCGGATTCATCCGTGATATTAAGAAAGCACGACTCAAATTCACAGCACGGAAACACACCGAGGAAAGCAAACTCACCAGAGCCGGCGTGGAGACGAACTTTGCACAGGCGTACATTTTCTTCTTTAGGTAGTTTTAACCGGTTCGGTCAAATCTGGTTGAAGCCCGGGTCTCTCTGAGGAAGGAAGACCGGAGAGAAGTAAGGTCAAACGGGTGTAAAAATGCTCCACAGAGAAAATAAAGGCATTCATATGTACATTCACATCCATTCTGCATGCTATCCTTACGTTTGCGCTGCAATGTCGCGTTAAAAGAGAGGATGAAAAGGGATTTATAAAGAGAGGCTTCTCATTCAAACTGCCATTACACACTTACCGACTGCAGAGGTCGAACCACAGTGGAAGAGTGCGCATGCGCGATGTGATGTATGTAGAGGCCCGGATGATGACAGAGGAAGGTCATTTCACTGAAACTTTATTTAATACGTTGACAGCGACAGTGTTCATTCACAAAACTAATTCTTTGTTTACGCACAGTGTTTATTGATGGATGCACTTTCATTGTGTAAATACAATTAAGAAGGACGATAAAATGTGTTTTCATAAAATTTTGAAGACTTATATTGATGGGAATTGAAAGGTCCTGGCTGTACTACAGTTGGTAACCAGAAAAGGTGTTAGTAAAATTGAGTGTAAGCCAAAGATATTTTAATTTAAAGAGAAAATGGGCGGAGGAGTTCAGTTAAAGCAGGAAATCTATTAAAAATATGCACCATGTAAAGCCTGACACAGGTGGACAAGACATGACCTGGCTTGAAAGATTAGACTTATCCTTCAAGGCCACTTATCCGGTAAGTGGTGATACTTTCTTATTATCAACAAATCCCATGAAAAGACCAAAACCAACAATGAACTTATCCTACTAACAAATATTGGTTTGTACCTAAAGCGTGATATAATTTATTCTTATGTGCCACAGACCTTTATTGTCCAAAAACAATTTAAAACGTATCAATGACAATAGGCACTGTAGTTTATTTTAAGTCAATCCCACAGACACTGTTCTGCTGCCGTAAATAGTCAGAAGTGCACCAAAGCCATGGCTGAAAATAGTCCCCCGCAAATACATTATTTATTACTGTTTGAGTGACATTATCTAAAAAGTACACTGCCCAGCAGCAGCAGGAAATCATTCAGCCTATTTAAAAAATAGCAATATATATTTGTGACCTGTTTTTAAAGATTCACACCTTTAGTAGAAACAGATGGGCTTGGGGCTGAGTGCCAGAGACAGGGTAGGGAAGTTGGAAAGTATTGACAGATAGACGACACATTGTTCGTTTGGGTCTTTGTTGACAATAACAAAAATATTTATAAAAATAACAGCCTTTATGGCAACGATCATTTCATTTGATATTGTGCTTTAGTGGTGCATATTTCCAAGCAAATTAGCAATTAATCAAACTACCACATATCATCTGACACACAATGAATCTCTTAACTCTGGGGCTCCTGAGTATCTGGGGCCCTGGGTCAGGTTGGTAATCCAGCTTTAGGTGGGTTTAGCTTTGAGCCCATGTGCACTAGCAACTAAAATAGCTCCCCAGAGGTTTCAAACTTGATTAATTTGGAGTCCCAAATGACAATATAGTGTTTGTTTCTGAGGCTGGGTCCCAGGATGAGCAAGATGTCTGCTTTGGATCAACTATTCTTTGTGTACATTCTCCAAAAAACTGAACTTTATTTCAAGTTGTAGTGGAGATCTCAGTGTATCCCAGGATACCAGATATGTCAGAATGAATTTTGGGGATAAGTGTATAAAATGATACACAAGACATCTAGAATATTTCCAGTACAGGGGATGATCCTGCCATAAAAAACATTGAATATTTCAGTCAGTGTAAACACCATATACAATACAATGGCTTCAATGTAGAGCTGGAACAAGCCAACACAGAATATGTGATACTGTCAGAAAGTGTTGAATAAGATTATTTTTACTTTAAAACAACATAAGGGAGAAATTAAAGAGAAAAACAAACTATGGGGTTATTTGGTGTATTTAAAGCTGCATTCACCATAATAAGTAAATATGACAAATCACAGAGTTTATAGGTTTTACATTTAAAATCCATCGGGGTGAATCTAATGTCACATGACTTGAACTCATGTGATGTTACTCAACTCACTGAACTCAACTTAAAGATATAATCTCAAAGATTTTCATTTAAACAAATGTNNAAGTGTCCAATTATTAGACTTTAAAATGTCATTGTAAGAATTTCTGTAGGAAAGGAGGGGTAAACTCTATCTGTAAAGTTGTCACCATTATCATTAAGATACCCATTCTTGTTGCACGGCAACAGTAGACCTGTGGCAACGGCGGGAACGACAGTCTGTTCTAAGGGTGGGATTCTTGGCTGTAGCGTTGCTGCGGGCAGAACCAGGAAATAATGGCAATTTAAATGAGGTTAGCGTGATCCTAACTACTTTATGAAGGACCATGTGCTTCCCTTTCCTGTATATTTGTGTACAGGGACAGTCAAGAGCACAGCGACACCTTTTTCAATGGATCAAAAATGTAGCTGGAAAAAGGAGAAATCCCTGTTTCACCACACGCACTGTAAAAATACTCTGTTACAAGTAAAAGACCTGCATTGAAAATGTTGCTACAAGTATGTAAGTATAGTCAGGTAAATGTACTTAAAGTATTAAAAGAAAAGTACTCAATACAGAAAAATATCCCCTGTGACTGTTATACTATTATATATTATATCATTAGGTTATTGTTACTCGTGCATTCATGTAAAAGCAGGATTTTACTGTTGTAGTTGGCTTTTAAAAACACAATGGTTGTTTTTGTCCAAATCTCAAAATGATTAAAAATTAATTAAATAATTGAAAAACTTGAAAAGCAGCAAACCCTCACATTTCAGAAGTTGGAACATTAAATGTTTATTGATTATCAAATTAGTTTCCAGTTATTTCTTTGTTGTTTCAGCTGTACTTGTGTATTTTCACGTGTTGTGTGCAAAAATCTTAATTTGTAAAGTAACTAAATCTGTCAAATGCAGTGAAGAAAAAGTAAAATATTTCCCTCTGAAATTTAGTCCAGTAGAAGTATAAAGTGGCATGACTAAAATACAAGTACCTCAAATTTGTACTTCAATACTTAAGTAGATGTGCTTAGTTACATTCCACCACTGTTCATATGTATATACATATATGTATATATATGTGTGTGTGTGTGTGTGTGTGTGTGTGTGTGTGTGTGTGTATATATATATATATATATTCTAAATGATGTTGTGATTAGCACCAGCGCAGAGAGATTACAACATCTAAAAGACCCTTTTTTTTTAATCAAACGCTTTACATCCTGTGGCTGCAGGAGAGGCAGAATTTCAACTAGTATTTCAAAATGAGTTTTTCCCTCATAACAAAAGCTGCCTGCCGCTGTCCACTACTATCACCTGTTGTGGTGTGAATTTAACACTCAGCCCAGAGGGACTGATGGCTCGGGGCCTTGTCTGTGCATCTCACAGGCTGATGGTGGAGCTGTAGGCTACCAACACCGGGCGGATTTGTAATCGTGATGAATGACTCCACAGCAGCTGGTCTGTGATGGAAAGGTAATGAGCACGGGGAGTCTGCCTTTGCTGCATGCTGGCTTTAAGGGAGGAACGTCCTGGCGACTCCTCAGGTTTGATCTTTTCAGTTTTACAGCGGACGTGAAGCCACAGACTCCTGACCTCACTGAGTACAAACAGTCAGTAATCATACATGAACCAGAAATGCTGAAGACAGTGAAGGATCTTATGCATTAAAAAACACAGAACAGTTGAACACAAGTCATTCTATTCTATTTTCTATTCTGTTGTGTTTTGTTCTATCCTATTCTATTCTACTCTGGTCTTCTCTTGTCTGTACTGTTCTATTCTGTTGTATTCTATCCTGTTCTTTTCTATACTATTCTGCTCTATTGTATTCTATTCTATTTTGTCCTGTTCTATCCTATTCTATTCTTTTGTGTTCTGTTCTATCTTATATTACTCTGGTCTACTCTTTTCTTTACTGTCCTATTCTATTCTATTCGAAACTATTCTGTTCTATTCTATTGCATTTTATTCAATTTTGTCCTGTTCTATCCTATTCCTTTGTGTTCTGTTTGATCTTATTCTATTCTACTCTGGTCTACTCTACTGTACTGTTTTATTCTGTTCTATTATACTCTATTTTTTTCTCTACTGTTCTATTATTTTCTGTTCTATTCTATCCTTTTCTATTGTATCCTATTCTATTTTGTTCCTTCCTATTCTGTTTTGTTCAATCCTGTTCAGTTCTGTCCCTGTCTGTTATATTCTGTTGTTACACTCTGTTCTTTTCTATACTCTTAACAACCGAGAACATGGTAATTTCCTTAAAGGTCCAGCAGAGGGTGCAATAGGGTCTAATGTGATCACAGCCTTTGTTGCCGGGGTCATGGTAACTGCACAAAAGAGATGAGAAACATAGACTTTGCACAACAACGTTGTCGTAAAAGTCACTGGCAGATTAATCAGAACAGAATCTTTTCTGTCCTTGATATAAACCTGAATAACTATCCCATTCATAAAATACTTTTATCCCATTTTTGTGATACTGTACCTGGTTTGGTCAAAACCTCTTAATCTTCCTGTTAATTATGAAAATCCAGTAAGACAGAGCTTTGGAAGCAAAACTATCATATGAAAGGTCTTTAATTTCACACTTCTCATGTCGTATTTCTGTTAATGCAAATGTAAGAATGTATTGTAGGCCCAAGTGTAATGCAGCCACTTATAGGTCAGAGCTAACCGTATGATAAAACATGAAGATTTACAATATATTAATTGCAAGGCGGCACATATCAAAGTGGCCGTTAACTACCTGAGGTCAATGTCATACTGTCTAATTAACCGGGCAGCGGCTGTGTGGTCCTACATGGCTGTGGAAGGTGGAGAGAGCAGCCGATCCCACGCACCCCCCACCACCCTTTACCCACCTTTTACTTCCTCCCATTCAGAGGCACGCACGCACTCGCTGTCTGAGTTCTTGCATAGAACACTCCGAGACATTCCATTTGCATGCCCGCCCCATCAAGCTGGATGCACTCAGACTGGTAATAAAAGGCATTGACCCCCTTAACCTTTATGAATTACAATTTGTGCCTGCAGCACGTCCTGTCAGAGGCCTCAGAAAAGCAGGCACCTCAGCCAGGGTGTGTGCGTGTTGTTTTGCAGTTGTTAAGGAGAGGGGAAAAGGTTTTTACAGCTCCTCGTCGGAGCTCCTGACAAGCAGGGAGGAGGCGGTCTGACAGGAGAAGCAGGGTAGGGAGGGACTGCAGCGCTGCTGATGGCTCCATGCTAATCTCCATTCTTGGATGCTGCACGGAACTACTGAGGCTCCTTCCTTTGTCAAGACCAAGGATACAGAGCCTGTAGGGCTACAGTTCTTCGGTGTTCTACCTCTGATTTCTTACATCACTTAAGAGAGAGAGCTCCCTTTCTTAAAGGTGTTAACTAAAGCTGATGATAGATAAATCATATTATGGAAACATCTGGCTGGGCTTTTATTGAAGTTGTAATAAATAATAAATAAAGCAAACCTTGTTAATCTATTTGTGGAGACAAAAGAAATCAGGAAAAGAAGAAAACTACAACACTTGTTGACTATAATAATACTGCTGCAGGCAAGACGTACAATAACTTACAAGTATCATCTTTATGTACATCTGCAAGACAGACTGACAAGCCCACTTTCCACTTATTTAGTTAGTGACGTAGTTAAGCTTTATTTATTCAGGAAGTCTTGTTGAGATCAAAATGCAACAGAGACCTGAGAACAAACACAATTCACTCACACACACAGATTACACTAACCTCAGTTTGTTTTACACTTCATTCAAAACCAGGTTTTCCCTGTTCAGAGAAGTATAGCAATTAGTGAAGGGAGATAAAGGTTTAAGCCCAACAATAATGAATACCACAGTAGAATCAGAGTTCAGGTGACAGTAGACTCTGTGGGGTTTGGTGCTGAGAAACATTAACAGGTGATCTGTTGTTTAATGTTGGTAATTTGAGCTTCTTGTTCTCGTACAATAGGCTTAAGACTCAGAAACTTGTGAGTGTAATTTGCATTCCTCTCTAATACGGTTTAGAGGCTATGTTCTTTATATCTTTATGGTAGATGGTTTTTGCTGTGTATATGACATACTATTAATTCAAATATTATTTATTCTACTTTATCGGAGCAAATTAAGATTTTCTGAAGCTCAGAGGCAACATGTAGCAGGAACAGTCGCCTCAGTTTAGATGATAATTACATGATCACGAGAAAGCTTTTGTAAATAGCCAGTGAAGCTAAAAAATATGATGGTGCCATTCCTCCTGGGTGGCACAGCTGATAATTACAACAGTGATTATCATACACCATGATGACACTTCCAGTTTTATTCCCTGAGTAAACTGAAGAACAGGTGTAAAATCAGGTGGAAACTGAATCCAGGTCACTTGTTTTAAAGACCCGCACACAAACCACAGCTCTGCAAAGACTCAGCTCGTGAAATTTTAAAAGAAAAACAAGATTCTTTAACCTGTGTGGGTCGTAGAGAGAACCTGAGAACCCTTTTCACTGAGAGTGTGGACAGCCTTCAAGCAGCTGGTCCAATAATCCACAGTAGGAGTAGACAGGCAGATCTCTGATACCGCTGGAAATCATCCCACAGAAATGCACCGAGCATTCTTCATCTCTGAAAGATTTAAAGGACATTAGCATTCGCAAAATTGATTTTTCAACAAATCCATAATAACACTGATCTTTGTGCTGCTGGTGAGCAGAGCAGTTGGAGGTAGTCTAAGAAATGCTGAGGCTTGCAGTATCATTAGTCTTTATCCTGACTTTTTAGCTAAGTCTGTAACACCTCTATATGCTAAGAATGTTCAACTGAGCACAGCGATTTTATTAAATAATTCCTTAAAGGCGGTACTACCATGCCAATATTGGCTGGATTTTAAATAAAGTTTAAAACTGACATTCTCACAAACACTAGCGTGAACTGAGCTTTATTCCTCTTTCCCTCCTCTGTTTAACATCGGGATATTCAGGCAGTGACTGTGTGAACAGGAGCGTGGCTGACAGGGGCAGCCGTGCGATGATTGGTTTACGGATCTGTGCTTTTTCTAGTGACTTCAAGGTCACCAAGATTTACAATCAAATGGCTTATGACACTTTAGTAAAAGCCACCCAGAGCTGATGACAGGAAGAAGAAACGGAGCCGGCCACTTTAGAGGAATCAGCTTGACCTCATACTGTGGTCCATTACTGGGTTGTACTGTTGTCTGTTTTTATTATAACACCTAACAAAGACATGCACGTTAGTTTTAGCAGACAGAAGGTTGTTAAGGACGGCATATGGAGGGTGGGTTTGATAGACAGACAGTGTATGGTGCACACAGTATAGTAGATTAGAAGAATGGTGTGTTTCAAGCTCCAGTCAAACTGCAGTTACAGACTACTACACAAAAGAGCAATTAAATATGATTTAAAGGCCAATCTGTAATGGCAGTGTGCTGCCCCCTATTGAAATATTACTGCCCTACTACTTACTGTTTTAGATGGTGATTTAGTGCGGTGTCCTGTCTAGTTTGGTTTATTTTAGTCGTAGCTCAGAAATATAACGCGTGAGCTTTTGATTTAAACAGCATTATACAGCTAAATACGAGTATACTTGAATTTGGAGGCTGTCAAAGCTTTGTTGTTTTGTTAAACAAAACAAATCTATTTTTTAAAATAAGGACAGGATATCAACATGTTACTCGTTAACTAATGTGAATACCCCCCCCAAAAATCACCATACAAACAAAAAATAAATGCAGGCTTTGTTTCGATCATTAACTAAATTTCATTACCAACATTGGATACGAGACTTGTTACACATAAGCTGATATTCAAGGCATGTTTACTTAGCACTCATATGGAACACTGTTGATTTTTATGGGACACATATGGCTGCATTTTATTGTGCTCAATTAAATCGCTTTAAACTAGGATTAACTTTTTGGAGCGGCAATCCATTATATAACGTCTCCTTACTTAAAGCTGTTCACTGCGCGGCTGCTGCAAATGTCTCCTAAGCACTGCTCACAGATTGGGGTGTCAAATATGAGGCTGTCACAACAACGTTTAGTGAGAGAGCCCTTCCTGCTTTTAATGACCTGACCTACATCCCAGTTCAGAGAGCTAATAAAGGCAGTCTGGTGTGGGTCCTAGAGCTGCACAATGTCACTCACAGATCCCCAACTCAGCAAGATCCGGAATGCTCAATTAGTTGCTTTTATAGGCCCCATTAATATGCATTAACTCTCTTTCCAATGTACGAGCACAGACAAACAGTCGCTGCTGGCAACATATCAGCCAGGTGAAAGATTTCTTTTAATCTTTTCTAAAAAATAATGAATTTTGGCATCATAAAAAACCTACTGTAGAAATAAAAAGGGAGCACAACTGAAATAGAATTAAGTTTATGTCAAAATACAGTAGTGGAATGCTACTTTATTCTTCTACTCCACTGCATTTCCGAGGGAAATATTGTAGAACTGAAACAATTAATTGATTAGTCGATTGACAGAAAATTAATTGTTTCAGTCATTTTCCCACCAAAACGTTTACTGGTTCCAGCTTCTGAAATGTGACTTTTTGATGCTTTTGTAAGTCATATTTGAAAATAGACTGAATACTTCTGGGTTTAGAACTTTTGGTCGGATAAAATAACACATATGAATATGTTAACTTTGGTTTTGGGAAATTGTGATGGCCATTTTCCACTTTTTTCTGACAAAAAAATTAATCAATAGAGAAAATAATCGTTAGTTGCAGCCCTAAAATATTGTACTATTGACTCCTACATTTATTATATTAACATTAATCATCCAATAATGTCACATTTAAGATTTATATTTAACTCACAGGGGCCAATTTTCTTCATTGAGTACTTTTATTTTTGATTTATTAAGTACATTTTGCAAATAATACTTCGGTACTTTTACTTAAGTAACATTTTCAATGCAGCTCTTCTGCTTGTAATGGAGTAGTTTTAAAGCGTGGTATTGTTACTTTTGCTGAAGTAAAATGATCTGAATACTTCCTCCACTACTGTCAAATATGTGTTTTAAAATATAAAATTAGTATGCAGACCTATAGATCTAGCGAAAAAAAACAATGCAAAACCAGTTAAGGGAAACCATAACATTTACATATAATCACTCCACCTGCCTCAGCTCCACTCTTCAACCAAGACAACAGATATCTCACCACAGAAACCTACACAATCTGGTACCACTCCTCCCACACAATAAACCAATCTGGCACACAGCAAGCTGAATCAATCATGGCACTTTATTATCCTGTCACTAGTCTGCTTCCTGCAAGTGTGTTTACCCTGTCCATGGCCCTGCGATTGTGGCTGTTCAGTGTACATTAAGACAGACATAATTGAGATTGTGGGCGGCCGAAAGTGCAGGGCTCAACCTGTTGTCGTTAATCTGTCATATTGTCGAGAGTCACAGCAGCGGTGACCTATAGGAGGCTCCACCTTGGAGGCACGGCTGATGGCGCTTTGTTGTTCATGGCAGAGGGCCTCACCTATTTTAAGTTTATTGGTTTGCCACCAACGGAGAACCCAAAGAAAGCGTGATCTATTGCCCAACCTCTGACTTCAATTTCTTTGCTCTGCTCCTAATCCATGTTAGGTCCTTTATGATTAGGAGTGACTCTCTTAAAACTCATCACCTCTACATTATATGCCGCTACTCATGACTTGAGTGATTAAGGATCAGACTAGGTTTCTTATTTTAAAGTGTTATGATGAAAAATAAGTTGAAAAACTTGAAACTTGAAAAACAAACAGCCATGCCCAGCATAATGAAAGCTTAATACTGCTCTTTGTAATATACTAAATTATACAGGCAATCAATTTGAATTAATTGGTAACCCTTCAGATAGCAGCAGATTCTTTTTAAATTAGATTACTGATGGTTGTGCTGAAAATTTGCCTTCACTTTGTATAAATTAAAGCTCTGGAAAAGCATTTACAAAATAACAAGATATAAATGAATGCAATCGTACTGTTGGAAAAGGTGCTTTTTACAATCACACAACATATTAGAAATAATAGCTAAATCTTGCCTCAGCGGCCTGTTATTAATTACCTGGCAAATAGGACCTGTCTGTTCTCAAACTGAGTTATAGTGGTGGCGAGAGATCACCAAAGAAAATTAAACAGCAATCAAAGTGCATTTCTATCATCATAATTCTGATTGTCAGGATCACCTTTCCCAAGATGGCTCAGAGCAGCACAACAAATCCTTGTTTTTATTAAGTGGCTCAATTTGCTGCAGTTCATATTTTATATTTATGTTGTATTAAGACAGAGTCATACATGTATCCTGTATTCTTGTTATTTCTGGTAGGAAACATGATCTATTAGATGTGGAAATACGAGAATGCTGCCATGAAACTGAATTTAATTGATAGTTAGAGAAGACGTAGCTTCTAAAGAGTAATCTGTGGCATCCTCTGTGCAAAGCAGCACAATATGTTTACGCCACACTAACACAGAAACAGCAGCAATAACGCCGAGCTCCTGGAAGGTTTTTATCACATCATGCGTGCCTCTTTATCCAGCCTTGATTTTGCGCAGCAAAAATTCACAAAGCG
Organism: Oplegnathus fasciatus; assembly: GCA_003416845.1. Lineage (NCBI taxonomy): Eukaryota > Metazoa > Chordata > Actinopteri > Centrarchiformes > Oplegnathidae > Oplegnathus > Oplegnathus fasciatus. The sequence continues at coordinate 690,925 of NTHP01000044.1, read as the reverse complement.
ATCGCTTAAATCTCAAAGAGGATGTAAGTATCTGGCTCTGTGTCTTCAGAATGTGGCTTCTTTTATAGCGTGGGGGTTATATCAGCCTGGAGACCCATAAGTTATGAAATGTCAGGATCCTATGCATTCTAATTGAGTGTGGAACAGTTAATGGCTGTGGAAATTCAGCCACTTGACGTCTTATTCCCCCGTGTGCCGTTTCACAGCCAAGCCCATGAGCCTCAATTAAATGACAAAATGGGCCCATTCTTGAAAATAACAACAATAAAAACACAAGCCTATATGGCAATAATATCAGGTCTCACCTTGAATCAACAATGGTCACAGCTTGCAAATGGCTAAACAGAGACACTGTGATAAGAGCAGAGACAGGGGGGCTAAGTGAGATATTTCGTAGCAGCTTAATACAGGAATACACTGTACCAGGGCTGCAACTAACGGTTATTTTCATTATCAATTCATCTGATTATTTTCTCCATCAACTGATCAATCATTTGGTGCATATAATTTCAGAAAATAGTACAAAAAAGGGCCATCACAATTTCCCATAGCCCAAGTTGACATCTTCAAAATGTCCTGTTTTGTCTGACCAACAGTCCAAAACCCAAAATATTCAGAACTTATGAATTATTGTCATTTTTGCTAATAAAATGACTTAAGCGAGCAATCGATTATCAAAATACTTTTCCACTAATCGACTAATTGTTTCAGCTCCATACTGTACACATTGTGTACGTAAACAACATGTTTTAGAATGAATGAGAAAAGGATTTCATTACTTAAACTTCAAGCTGACATACAGCAGGTAAAACTCGGCCTGTCCACTGTACCCACAGGACTAGCAGAAGTTTTTCTCAGACTCAGGCCTACTTTTTCCATCAAACTAGATCATGTCCCAAAATATATCCCCCCAAAACTTAAAGTTACCTATGTGTTACTGAGTAAAACTTTTAAAATCCAGAATCAATAACGCCTAAACCTTTTCCCATTTTCAGCAGATGTCTGCAATCTATAAATACACATGGAGCATGTCCTATTAAATCCTCTGATATGGTGAGGGGCTAAATATTGACCCAATCCTGATTGGAGTAGATTTTTTTCACACCCTTGCTTATTGTTTTTATGACTCTCTGACTTTAACCCCTTTACTGCTTCACTGATTTCATGCAACAAACAATAGCTTTTCAATAATTCAATTTATAGCGTGCCATAAATGGAATTCAAAGGACAATGCTGTTGCAAATGAACACGGACGATGCTTTTGGCTCCAGCAACACCTCGGTTGCCAGAGGAAAGAGAGGATATTTATTTTACGGTTGCCTCACATTCCCATTAAAATGAGGAAGCTACATTTCCAAGTGCGTGGTATAAATGTAATATACAGAGTTAAAAGAGACAGATGGTAGAGCGAAACTCTCATGTGGCAACGCTGTGCAATGGTACCACTGCAGCCAGTGCCAATGAAGAAATCCTCCCAAAACCATCCAAGGCCAGATTAGATCTATTAATACTTGTTCATGTGCATCTATCTTGTGCCCATTCACATACATGTTCATGTGGGCAGCCTGATCCTGGAACACGTGGCCACACCTCGGTCATAATTTATTGTTAACGCCAAAACACTGAGAAGTGGGAATGGATCTAAGACACAAGCACAGAAATGAATTACCATCCTATTTATTTATCCAGGCCTTTCTGTCAATCACAGCAATAATCAGAACTAACTCATTCAAATTTTGAGAAAATGAAGGATGCATTCCCTCCAATTTTCAATTTGGAAGTGGCAACTATGGCCATGATGAATGTCTGAATAGTCCATCTTCTTCCTCTCATTTCTCCTAACCTTTCCTGACAGCTTAGATATTGCCTACCTGGTAATTTGCTCTACAATAATTGTTACTGTGAGATTTCCCCCAGCTTTTAACAAGGATTCTTAACACCCTCTGTAGGTGACAAAATGCAATTACAAACACAAGTGCCCCATCGTGACTGGTCATCAGCAGCTGCCACCTCCATTCCCCAGGTCCAACTGGTTCCATTAATGAAAAAAAACAAAAGACATGCAGACAGATTCAGCAAACATTTGCTGCGAACAAAACTTTAATTAAAAGATATGAAGCTGTTTTATTGATTAACAACATCAGTGATTAAAGTGTACGGCTGACATTTTTTTCTAGGCTTGCTGTTTTGTTCCCTCTCAGAGATCATTTATTTGTTGCGCGGCCCTGTTTATTGATAAGTGTGTTTGATGAATGCAGATGCGGCTGTTTGGAGAGTGGTTCTTGCTGATGGAGCGATCATATTGTGCGAAACACCAGGCTTGGGCAAGAACAGCTGTTGCGGCTCCATCCACTGGGACGCCATGTTTCACCACCACCCCGAGTGCACATGCAGGCGCGCTGCTGTAAAAGCTGCAACCAACATATTCACAGCATCCTAACAACTCTATGAATTTTATGACACATTGCCAGAGCTCTCTCATCTCTGTCCAGCACTAAAACCTTAATTATTGGACTAATTGCTATGGCTATATTCATCTCTCTGGTAATCCTTTGGTGATTACATTTTGTGTTCAATACCAGGCTTATCCTTTAATTAAAAGGATTATTAACCTTTAAAATAGAGCCATGTGGGATTAAACCCTCGAATGTTAGTGTCAAAAGCGTTTTTTTTTGTGTTTTGTTTTTACAAAACAACAAGGTGAGGTGCATCTTTTCAATCATAATCAGGAGACTGTGGGCTGGTCAGATGGCTCATAGCTGCACTACACCTTTTTAAGGAGTTGACTTACAACAGCAATAAGCCATCATCCATATCTCCTCCCAATTAAAGTCTGCAGAGTGCTGACACATTACGCCTGGTGGGCTAACAATCAGGGCAAATAGATGGATAATGATACAGTTCTGACCAGAGAGAATCCAAACATGGTGAGAACAAGGCGAAAGGGTGAACAAGTCAAGGGTGAAAAACTAAATATACTACAGACAGTGAGATATTTGCCACGGCAAGCCTTCAAGGCCTTTCACCTCCAGAGAAGGTGAGTTCAAAGTTCAAAGTCAGCCTAAGTGGAGCATGATTGAAAATCATTGGGGATCCTGAAGAATAAGAGTGCAATCTGGGACAAATCATTGATCTACATAAGGCCTCTTCATGTACACCTGTGTGAGAAACGGTGAGGAGGAACATAGACTCTGATTAGTATATGAATACATGAATATAAAAGATGTTAAGTTGACACTATCCGTGTCTGCCGTGGTCATCCAATGCAGCATCGTTTTGTCTGATCAATATCTGCCCTCATCAATAATGTAACAGAACTATTTGGCACCAATGAGGCGAACATGAACCGCGAGCAAGAGACCACGATGCTGAGGCTGAGTCAAGCACTTAGAATCAAGAGCTGTTTGCCCATGCCAAAGCCACGCTGCATTATCCAGAGCAAGTCTTCATTTGAATGTCCTAATTAGTTAATTAGTTGGTGGTTAAGGATGATATGAGCATCTCATCAATCTCTCTATCTCTAAAAATAAACACCCTGGGACGGCGGTGGTGAGTCATTAGAATACTGATGACTGTGGGAAGTGTCTGTGAGGATTAGAGGTCTGCTTCTGACACTCCATATTTCCACAAACCACCCGGCTCCATACAGAAGACTAAAGAGCCATTGCTGTGAGCATTGTATGGATGACAAACCAAGCATGACATAATGAGTTTACAGAAAGTCTGAGGAGCTCAATTAATGCTTTTTCATGCGTAGCTTTTGGGATCCATTTCCTTGTTTATCACTGATGGAGGGAAAATGAGAATTAGACATGAGAATGAAAGTTGTTTTCATACTCACAAATGATTAAAAGAAGTTGTTTTTTTTATAAAGTGTGTGTTATGACTTTTAAAATTTCAAAAGGGCTTTTATTAAAGTGGCTGCTTTTACCCCACCAACCTCCTTAGTTGTCATGTGGACTTTTAACAATGACTTTAGGCAAAGTACCAGCAGTGCAGACAGAGTTTGTTCTTCATTTCTGCAGTGGAATATATGACGGAAAGAGGAGAAGAGAGGGGAGAAGAGGAGGAAAGAATAGGTTAAAAATAGTTAGCATATGGCAGCATATGATTGAGTTTCCAGGGCTCTGAAAATTCACTCTAATTATTCAACGGTATCCCTCTGTCATCCTTCCCTATATGCATTCCTTTGCATGGAAGTACAAGTGACTCCAACTAATATACATAATTCTGCTACTTAATTGGCACGGATCGGGTGAAAGTGGGCTAGGAAAACTCCTTAGAGACTAATAGGGGCACATATCATTGGCTCCATCAGAACAGTAGTCCCATAGGTGATAGAAGTCAGCAAATATTTCATGAGCTGTACTATCAAAGTACCTCACCTCTGGAGTCCTGTGCACTATCCTGCGAAGAACACTTCCGAAACAGTTCTGCTGTCAGGTGTATTTATAGCAGGCGGGCCGATGACTGATGCTAATACCATGTAAATTATGCAGCACACTATTGCTGTCATAACAATATGTTAGACTTAAACAGGAAGGTTAACTAAACTAGTCATTTAAGTTATAAGTGGGCCACTGGCGTATGCCTGCGTCCACAGATATGGATTAAGCTTAGTGCTGCAGTAACTCCAGTTGGTTTTCATAGGCATGGTCCTAGATTTAGCCTTGTGTTGATTTAAATAATTTGGTGTTACAGGGTAGGATCTGCTCAAGGGCTAAATGGGGAATCAAGTTAAATTGCCGTTCAGAAAGAGCCAAAGGTTAACCTTGTGCCAGAAGGTAAATAAAATAATTGAAATTGTCCATAACATAGATTTACAGTAATTGATAACACGTGTTCCTCCATCATCCAGGAGGAAACGTACACATCATTGATGACTGACAGGGATGTACAGCCAATTTAATTTATTTAAGACCACAAAGCTACAACCTCAAACACTACAACAAAAGTAAAGATTTAAAGATCTTTTGAGACACCATTGCAACAATACGTATGTGTTGTGAGCATCATAAAGCTAGCATATCTGACAGGGCTGCTATTCTGAAGCTATTTGTGTTAAAAAAATTAATGCAATATGATAAAAAACCTGCTGCAAAGAGCTCAAAACCTGCTCAACTTACTTATGAACAGGTTTACTGAGAAAACTAAAAGATGCAAACACTTAAACATGAGTGGTGGATCTGTGACGGTGAGAGCAGCCATTTTGCAGGAGTCATTAGCACTGATAATTAGCTCTGTATGGTTCCATAATAGGCAGGGAATATGAGGATATTTTGCAGGACCAGATGCACCCTGAAGTGTCAGCGCTGCACACTCAAGATGCCTCCATATGGAATTAAAACAATAACTATAAACAGTTTGAAGAATGATTTCAGTCGAGCAGCCCACTGCACAGCTCAGGTTGTACAGTATATGACAACCTCACAAGGACAACTGTTCATCAAGAAATGTATGTGATATTTCCATTGCTTCGTCCACTCCTGGTGATTGTGCAGTAGTCAAGATGGATACAAGCGAGATAGTTTAACAGAATAAACCTAAAGTTTAGTGTATTATTATAGTAGATTAGTAACAGTTAACAGTAAACATTGTAACGTTTATAAACTTTTCTTAAAGGGTTCGTCTGTGGGCCCGAACGGCTTGAGACTGACAGAGGACAGTTATCTTCTGCAGCTGGCAAACATTTGTGTTTACTACAGGTGTGCAACATGACAGTAAAAACTACCTCTGTTAAGCAATAGACTAAGTCTTGTGTCTTGTGTGAGTGATAACAGTCTGACAGACATCAGAAATTATCAACCTGCTTCAAGTATTCAAGAGTTCCCTCCCAGTATTAGCTACATGCTAACTCTTCCACACATATGCTCTCGTGTAGTTAGCATTGGTTGACTCTTCCTGAAGCAGTTTAGCATCCAGAAAGATGTCAGTGTTTTAAAGCTTGGGTAGGCAATATATTTTAGAAGCATTTTTTGTTATATTTGTTGAAATTCTCTTACATCCAGACAGCGATCAATAAATCAAATGCTCTGACAAATGCTGTCGCAGGCCTGTAATAAGCCCGTCCAATCATTTCATTCAGCCCGAATTAAATGATTGGAGTGTGGACCTGCTGGTCTACCTGCCTACCGGTGCGCACTCTGCCCGTGCACTCATTGCAAGTGACCGGAGTCTTCCACAAAGACATATTGCTAAAGCTAGCCAGCTGTTTACGTTCATTATGATAATGTTAGGTGTTTTCTTACATGTGAATGAGACATGAGGTAGTTGGATACGGTTAGTGACGACAATGATGCACTGCGCTCCGCGTTCATGTGTTTTGGGGGAGCGGCTTTGGAGGGAGGCCTGGAGGGAGGCCTGAAGGGAGGGGCTGGGACTTTTTCGGTTGGATACTTTCAAAATCTAGCTTACTCTTGCTGGTTTCTCCACTGCCCACCCCAGCTTTAAATTATATGGCCAGGAGATTCACAGATTTTACAAACCTAATGTAATGCAGTCAAGAATGCTAATGCTAGTATTTTAGGTGTATTCAGTATTTTTAATAGTAAACAATCTCCTGTATAAGTAGTTTACCACATTCATGTGAAAATAAAACAAATAGGGCCTATAGTTCAGAAAAGTAGGTTATTTTATTCACTATTTGTTGTACACAAAAAACCCTCCATATTGACAAGTCAATTAGTCTGCATGTACCTGTATATTACCTGTTTTCAAAACAAATAAACTTGTTTGAAGAATTTTCTAGAACCTTGTATCATGTTTGTTTTAAATTCATGAAACCAATTGATTTGCATTGGTGAAGAAAAATAATCTCACCCAACTAGCAGATTTTTTGTCAGTTGTGAGAAAATTAAGATTGTTAAGACACAATACTAGAAAAAAATATTAGCTCATATGAAGACTTTATTTGCCAGACTTGTCACATACAGTATAATTTTGAACTACTTACAGGAGCCTTTAACTTTGGGGGCACATTTTGAGGTAATGCTAGTATCACCCACAACAGTGTTTGCTAAAGTGCTATTGGGGAGCACAAGAATGCATGAATGGTTTCATCAACCAACCAATCTCCCAACAACTCTAAGTATTCCTATAGGACAAGGCCCTTTAACCTTTCTAAAATGAATGTAGACTGCCACAAATATCTAAATGATTGGTTCCTTCCTCCTCTGATTGCACATGGTAATCAGTGCGCTCAGCAGCCTTTTGGTTGAAACCAAAACCCTCAGAAACACCACACTAAATACTAGAACAGCACCACGATAAAAGGCTCACACTATATCAAAACAAATTGTGGCCACTAAAGGAATCAATTTTTGACATTTCACCTCTATCTATAGAGTTCACTGACCCTGGCTTTTAAATTTACAGCCCTGTGCAGTCTCAATCAAAGTGTTTGTCAGCAACGCATTTTGTCGAAAGTTTTAGTGTAACACATTGCAGATCATGACATGTATGGATTTAACGGGCCCTTGAGCCACCCTTATATATCTCATGTTGTTCACACAGGATAAATATCTTAGCTCTCGGTGTAATAACATGGGAGGAGATTTGTGGATGAGACCCCCATTTCTAATCTTAGATCTATTAAAGTGCTTCTGAATGAATCATCAAAGCTATTGATGTCACTGTGGGCTTGTTAGCTGGATCCTGGAGTCAATAACAATTTCTAATGGGGTTTGTAGGAATGGTCACAAACAGTAACTTTTTATGAACAAACTGTAATATCGTCTATTGAAATACATATATACAGTAAGCATATGCTATTTGTATTTACATTTTGCTTCTCAAAGATTAGGAAACATCTGATGTTTTAAATCATGCAGGATAGTAAAACTATGAAATGTGAAATGTTTAAAGTTCAGTTCGGTATCTTTTTGTGTTTTTGTAAAGTTGTGCACTTCATACCACAAGGTTTAGATGGCATGTCAGCAGTCCGGAAAGAGATAAGATACCAGCACAGAGGAAAACAGCAAATATAATCCCAAATCTTTCTTTTTCCAGGAACAAACACAACCCACCAGCCAGGTTTCTTTTGAGAATCAGAGAGAAGAGAACTACTCAAGCTGAGGATTCCCTCTAAGCAGCAGAGATGACTTTCTCCATTGCGGTGAGAGGCTGTTCGGTTAGCCCGGGGAGAGGGATCATGAGTACAATATTGACTTTAAATTACAGCAATAGCTGCTGCTCATGCTGTCTCAGGACCATGCTGCGGATCAAACACAAAGATCAGGCCAGGATTAGGAGAAAGCCACTGACAAGTGCAGAGGCGCCTCTCTGCTGCGGCAGCACGTGTACTCACACAGCACCACCCAAATCTCACACTAAGCTCTCCCCCGCCTCGCAACATGTAACACACAGACCTTACAGTCATCTCATTTGGATTTCAAAGACAAAATTGATTAAGAACACAATAATCTAAACACAAGGGGTAAAGGTGGCTGGGTGTGTGTGTAGACTTTGTCAGGACAGATCTATTCTGAGGACAGCAGCATTTCCTCCCTGATGGTGAAGACTCTCACGTTTGCTTACAGGATACAGCCGTGCTCTTGCAACGCCTTGTAACTGGGCTTTTATTTTCCTTTTCCTGGCAGTTAAACACAAATAACAGCATGGATGATGTGCTGGGATTCATTGTCTGTGCTCAGGGAGGAGTGCAGGATATGACTGGTGTGATAAATGATCATGCCTTGTGCCTGGCGTGACAAAGGAACTGCGGCACAATCTGCATGTGCTCCATCCTTTCGCCATCATTAGGTGTAATTGGGACTCATGGCGAGGCGTGTTCTTTTTCTGCTGTGGAAGTATCGGGGAATGAAGCTGCAACTCCTAATAGGACAAGCTGCAGAAGGGAGACACGTCCAGGCCACTGCTACAGCACTGAGAATATGTCCCAATATCACACCGCTGTCATAAGTGGAAGCTCAACAGATATGTGCTTGTGTCAAATCTCCTTAACTCTAATGTCAGACCAACTCTATTGTCATGTCAAACTACCGTTTTTGATGTTGACCTTCAAGGGTGTACACACAGACACTGTTATTGGCACCTGTCTGAGGAAGGTGGAGCATGTTCCTTCACTCTAAACACAGCACACAAAAAACACAACACCCAGTCGGGCGCTGATTACAGTGCCGCTCATTAGCTATAATGGGGATGCATGTGGAATTTACAGCATTGTGTAACGAGGTTAAAAACAGACTCATGAATCCTAGTATTCATGCAACCTTTTTTCCTGCAGCACTATTATTCATCATTAAGACAAGAATATATCCACAACACAGCAGAGTATATACAGTAAGTTGGGACTAAACTGGCAGAGTGATAATAAATGTAGAGAGGCAAATGAGCGCGCGAGCTGCCCCTGTTTGTCAACCAAATACTCCAAAAAAAAAAACGCAGCACTCTTTAAATGCAGCAGAATAAGTTCTAGCAGCAGCAGGAGCACAAAGTCTTTGTTTCATGACCTCAGTCTGTGTATCCTTTCCCCTCCTTTGAATCAAAGCCCCCACACCATCTTTAGCATTTAGAATTAATTGCACAGTTATCCTCAAATTAATTCCTAACTGTTTTACAACACACAGAGAGAAAAGGGCAAACCAATTATTATTCTGTTTTCACCTTACAGAGGGGGATATTATGCAAATGATCTTCTCTACATGAGAAGGAAAAGGGGCTTTATTTTCCTCAGCAGATGCTGCCTAGACAGTCTAGCGTTCTGTGGGGGACAGGAAGTGGGGATGCTGTGAAGATCTGATCGCTCCACCTGGCTTCCTACTGACTCCATATCCAAGCAATAATAGAAAACACACTGATTAATTATTTATTTCAAAGAATCATTTTTTTTCTATATTTCATGCTGGACAACTAAGGTTAAAAGGAATGTTCCAAGTGCTGTCTGGAAGTATTTTACAACTTCTGCACTTACAAGCTAGAGGTGTTTCTTGATGGAAGACAAAGTCCCTTGGCTATGCAGACCTGCAAAATGTTTTATTTGCTACTTTCCCAGGAAGAGAGTACACACTAAGAGCGAGCAGCGAGCCTGTGAGCCAGACATCAAGATGTGGCTGACAGGATGGCAATGCTGGGTTTCAGAGAGGACAGGGGGCATCTCACCTCCCTCAGCTGCTCTGCACTTCTGACCACAGCGCGTGTTTATTAATCTGAGACCTTGAGACCTCAGAGAAGTTGCTAAATGAAAACTAAAGCACAAACATGCAGCATTTCCAACTTCTTAACAGTCAAGAGCCATAACGCTTTTGCAACGAGCTGATTTAAAACCAGCTTCTTCTTCCAAGGTGGAACAAACAAAAGCTTTAATGAGCTGTAATGATGAGTTAAGGTCAAAGTGCTTATCATCTTTACAAATCAGGAGAAGATGTGCTCATGGAAATAAGCTCCCATGAGTATCCATCATCACCTCAAAAAACTGCATGCGGTGGCACAGCTCCAGGTGCTTGAGCAAATTGGGCTTTCGATGCGGAATGGATCAAACGCCGGCTCAATATTCATTATTCTCTCTGACTGTGATCTGCTGCAGTTCTGTGAGTGGGTGAGGGTAATTGTGTACCTCATTGTGCGCGTGTTTGGACCAAACTTAATCATGATGTCAGGCTGTTAATAAAAGGTTATTAAAGGAACAAAGATCCAGGTTTTACATATGTTAGGCAGGGGAGGTCTCGGGAACTCCTGTCTCTGAGGTAAACACGGGCCTTCATGACAAATGATGCTCATGCTGGGATCAGATAGTTAACAAGAGATCCCCTTATTAACCAGGTCTGCATAGATAATTGGCACTTGAGCCTCACATTTTGAATCTGGCCTGAGCAGTGTCATTTATCAAGAACCCGAGCATGCTGTCAGGGCTCCATAATAAGCTGCAGTAACTGATGAATCAAGATTAAGCGGATAGATTGAGAATGAAGGAGGAGAAAATGGGCCACCGCCACATTGCAGGGGGCTTAGCTTGATATTCACAACATTAAAGCGGTATTATTCCTTACAGGAAGGGATCAATCCTGCATTAGAAGCTATAGTTGTAAAATAGCTCCAGCACGACAGCATCATGATGAAGAGTCTCAATGTGGATTGCCACACTTTGCTCTAATCTGCATATGCTGTGCGGAAGCTGTTTGACCTGGAGAGGCAAACATTTGTGAATTGTTGGCTTGGCAGAACATTTCTTAAGCCATCTAAGAGCTTTTAAACTAAATGATAATGTGTTGTGAAAAAAGTGGTGGTCATCATTAAATTTCAATTAATGCAAAACTTTCTCTAGTTTTAGCTTTTCAAGTGTGAGCAACTGCTGCTCTTCTTTGTGATACATGAAAATAAATTTAACATTTTGGGATTTTTTCACTGTTATTCGTAAAGAACAATCAACTTCAATATGTCAACTTGAGCTCAGGGAAATCATAATGGGCATTTTTCAATTTTCTGACATTTTTTAGACAAAATCTTATTTGTATCAGCCAAAAGAAATTGAGAAAATAATTGGCTGATTAATTGATAATGAAAATATTCATTAGATGCAGCCATTAGTCAACATTGCCTTCATTTACCAAACATAAATATGACTCATATGAAACAGTAATAGATCTCATTGTGGTCTTGGGCTCAGTGATAACTATTGTTCACAGTTTGAGCAAATTGTTGTTGTTATACAATATAATTGGCATTAGCTAAACAATGCAGGAGCACATTATGCCTATTACTGCTGTACAACTATATCAATCAACATAATTACAGCAGATACAACCTCCTCATCAGAGTAACATAATTAGGTGTATTCATTCCAAACTCACTGGTTTCCACTGGTTGGTCAATGGTGTGTTTTCACCTTTTAATGTGATTATAAATCTGTATGTGTGTGTGCATGTGTGTGTTCACCATCCCTTTTTTTTATTATCTCACTGGTATAGAAGTGTAGATAATTACAGATGATGGGCCAGTGATCAGCTGCAGGTATGGGAGCCACCTCAGGCCTCGCCCAGCCTCGCACCTCCAGCGCTCCCCTGCTCTGTCAGGCATGTTTGGCAGCGTCTCCTTTCCCTAAGTCTCCAGCTGTCCAGTGGGGTGCGCCAAGTCACAGCAGGAGCGCCTGCCTCTCCATCTATGGCCCATCTCTTTCTAGGAGTGTGAGATATGTGTGTGTGTGTGTGTGTGTGTGTTTTGGGGGTTGGGGGTGGAGGGGGTCGTCTCTGTACTCGCATTACTCACTAGCAGACGGAGCACGCTGCCAGCACCCAGCATGTCCGCCCACACGCCCCTGCCCTGCCGGTTAGACCTCACGGTTGGAGGAGATGATGGAGAGAATCTGGGATCCAGGAGGGGGGTGGATCCAGAGGAATCTGAGACAGAGAAAGACAGACAGAAGCCCAGAAGCTTACCTCCATCCCACAGGCCGATCCTCGGACAGCCCGACCTGATATGGTAGTCTGAAGTCTCCTTGTTGGGGTTCTTTGGGGGGAAGCAGGAGGAGTGTTTCTGTGAAATGACAGCTAAATGATTTGTTTGCTTTTATGTTATCACCTCCCCTTATTACTGTACTACGAATTCTACAGACATCTTTATTAGCAAAGTAGCTTTATGTTGATTTTGATGTGGAGAGTGCAATTTCAATTCATTAGAGTACCACTGAAGAATTTATATTAGGCAGCCTGACTGAGTTTACAAGACTAATTAATGGAACATATGTAAGTATTTGGACCTTAAACTGACGGCAGAGTGTGTAATAGAAAGTTTAAGAAGCACCACTTTGTGCTAGATGTCTGTTTAGAGTGTTTGCAACATTAGTAGAATAAGTGATTTCCTGCATACAAAGAAAAAATGTATATCCATTTTTTTAGATTTAGCAATTAGTCATATGTTAAGAATGCAAACCGGTGAAGAATTGTAGCAGAATATTATTGAAAACTGCTTAGAAACGATAAAAAACAGCAGCCAGATAATGTTCATCATGAACGTTGGGACAAATTCTCAACAACAAAACCCTCATCCAAACATAAGTAACTGGGGCTCATTACCACCAGCCAGCATTACTGTCATGTGCCCACAGGGGGCTCTAGTGTACCACACATTTTACTGCCCAGACTCTTTCAGCGGCTGCTCAGAGACCAAGGCGCCGATTGTGTCGAGGGTAGACCTTTTGAACTGCTGTGCTGTACGATTGATATAAACATTAACCAAGCTTATGCACAAATCAGAACATAAGTGTGCTGTAATAGTGCAAATTAAATACAAAACAGGGTAAAGAATAGTTAAAATAAAACAGAGATGTACTCACACTGTAATGCAGCACTGCATCAAAGCGGTACAAAAAAACTGAAAGCCTGAGTGAATACACATCTTATCTTGATCCTGATATTTCTGACTATATATGTGTGTGTGTGTGTGTGTGTGTGTGTGTCTGAAATTCCAAGGTGGTGAACAGTACTTGATGAGCTAGCTCTGGAGACCTCTGAATTTTAATGATGTTGGAGATGATATTGTGTGTCCTTCAGCTTGTTATACTGACACAAGCACTCCATAAATCATCATACCTAGCTATCGTAAAATCAATACCAAACTGCTACCTCAGCGCTAACCCGTAATAAGTTTTTCAGCCATCTAACAGCTTAAACTTTGCTGTAATGCCGTTCGACCTATAGGTTAAGATCAGAGCATGCTTAATTTGTTTTGTAATAGAGACTTTCTAATCCTTAATGAAGCGCCTATTAGGGAGGCTTTTGTTGGCACATTGGTGATCAGTTGGTGGAACAGCCACTGCAATTAAGTTTGAATCTTTGTCCTGGAGCAAAAAAAGGAAAAAGAAAATAAAAAAGGGGGTGGAAAAAAAAAAAGGAAAGCTTGAACGGTCAATAAATGTTAATCCAGTCAGAACTCGTCTGTGCCTTTGAACAGGACTCACGCTGGGTTTTTTTCACATGCACTTGTTTCATCCTTCCCTAAGAGAGGCCATCCCTTAAGGATACTGCCACTGATCCTGAGACCAGACTACCGCTCACTAATAAGAGCCCATGTGTAAGCAATATTGTCCACATTAAACACATTATTACCAGGCTTTGTGTAAAACATAAGCCATAAATACATTCACAGAAATTGCTCTTAAAAAATGGAAGACTGTAGTTTTTCCACAAGGATGGAGAAAATTATGGGACTGCCATTAGGTTAATAGTAATAGTGAGTTAAAGTAGTTAAAATAAATCAAAGGTGCCATTAGTTTGTTCTGACACATGTAAGAATTCATTGCTACTTTTATTTTTTTCTTCTTTTTGCATTAAAGTGATCTCTGCTTTATCCAAACACCAAACAAGATGCAAATAACAAAAGAAAACTGAAAATGACAAGCCTCATGTAACCTTGTGGGGTTGTTTTTTTTTTTTTAGAATGATAACTATAACTGGGGCAGCATTTCTGAGACACACAACATATGTAAAAGCCTTTGCACAAGAGAGAAGCCATTGCCACAATTTCTGAAGCGTAAACAGCTTATGAAAGTCAAATGGATATGTGGCATAATCTGACACGGCGAGTCGCTGCTTCAAAAACATCCCTAACAAACCACGATGCCAGACAACAGCGACAATAGTTGCATGTTTTTAAACGCTCCACAGGTGATCGAGCTCTAATATCAGCCAGCCGCAAGTCAACAAAGGAAATTAGTCAGGTATTTAACATCATTCCTTTTGTTTCTCTTTTACACAAAAAGTGTTAATGAACAGGATTAAACCAAATACTGTATATTTCATGAGTGCCAGATTTCAGTCTACCCTTCAGTGGATGTAGTATTTACAAAAAACATAAAAGGCTAACATGGATTACAACCCCCAAATTTCAGGTTCCAAAGATTAAGCATTAAAGTAGCACCACGATCAGCTTGTAACTCATGTTTTTTGGCAAGGGGAACACCCACATACCCATGGTTTTTGGGAACGCTGACGTTGGCTGTGATTTATTTATTACTTACGCAGTAAGAGGTGGTGACCAATTGTCAGAGGTCTTGCTGGTTGACCCTGAAACATCTGTGTTTAGGGTCTGTTGCTGATTACACAGCAGACAAGGCAGCTAAGAGGACAATATAAGCTAACCCTGGCAATAGTGCGGCCTGAAAAATATTGACTTGAATAGCAGCAACACATACTGGAATTTTTTAATGTAATGTTGTGGCAAAACAGGCAAACATTTCCAGGGGCCCAGTAATACTAAAGGAATAATGCAAAAAAACTGTTGAGAGTTACTGTCTGATGTCTCATGTTGGATCTATGTTCGGTCTTGTCAAAAATCGTTTGTTAAAGATGATAAATTACCGATAAATCTTTATGTCTGAAGGTGAACTTCCATGTGAACACTTCTTCTGATACCGATGCAAAGGTATAAATCACTCAGCCAGCACTGTCACAGTTAGTTTCCCGACTTAAGAGGAAAATTAACCTTAAAACAGAATCGTATGTAACATTTTATTTTTGTTGGTTACATGTGGATTTGTGGACAAGTATTGATAGATAATAAAAACTGTAATGTCATCAGTTTAAGGCAGACAGCATTTTTCAACTGATAATTGGTTACGAAACACAGATCATTTTAGAGGAAAAGTTCAAAGAATTTTTTTAAAATGTTTTCAGAGTTTCAGAGTTTGTTTGTGAAACTCAGTTATTAATGATAAAAAACAGTCTAATGATGTTAGAAAAATTGAAATATAATAATTGAAATCTTTCTCAGAATGTAAATATAAGCTGTACTTCATAATGAAAATAAATAATACTGTTTTTAGAGTTTCAGAGTTTAGACTGTAATTGGCACTATTTACATACTGTAGAGATAACATATTTGAGGTAATGCAGTTTCCCCATTAACCCACTTTTCCCTGTTTATTTACACAGGATCTTTCATGTCATATAAAATCGGATATACATTGTAAAAAATTCCTGAATATGTTCCTTCATTTCCTTTTCCTTGAAGAACAACAAAATATTTAATTATTTCTGAAAAATGCTGATTGTTGCCACCATCCACCACTATGTCTGATAACCACAACACTGCTTGTAGTTAGAGTGTTACTCTGTGACCAAGTTTGAATTTTCTTCTTTTTTTTTAAGTCAAAAGAGAAAGGAAACCCAACAAACGTATTTCTACTCACCAAATAAACAAACGATTGAGTTTAAATCTGGGTCAAAAGACTATAGCTGGTGTTTTGTTTCCATCAGATTATGACAGAAAGTTTCATTTATTTTCATTTTTTCATGTTTTGAACTTGGTGGTGACATTCATCTAAGATAACCAATACAAGATCAAAGGAAGAACAACTAAACATGATTTCCTTAAGGTACTTTTTTTTTCTTTAAGAAAGGGGAGTCTGGTTTTCTGCTGTTTAGGCTTTAGGTTTCCAGTTTATTGTTGCACTGATACATCCTCAACATTGATTAAGGTGGAATTTACAGTAGGTTTTGTAACATCAGTGTTGTGTTTGCTCGTGGCAATGCCAACAGTCATGAACTTACAAAAGATGTTGACATGGTGACTTTGCAGAGAAGTCTTTTATTTGAATACAGGGGTAAATTGGAGCAGCCTGGTATCTTGCATGTCTGTCACCGGCCTCCCATGTGGCTCTGATAGGACTGTTAGGGACTGGCGAGGCCAAACCGGGGCAGGGAGCTACAGTAGGGGGAGGGGAGGATTTACACTTAAGGCCAGAGCTGGGATCCGTCAGTGTGGGCGGGTTGGGTCGTCTTCAGTGTGACCTGCCACCTCTGACGGAGCTCTGAAAAGTGCAATCTGACCCTAAATGCTGAGCAGTCGTCCCTCTCTGTCACAAGCCTGCGTCATCTGAATGAAGGCCAGATACAGTAGTGTAATAGTCTTCTATTTATAAATTACAATCTTGATCATGTTTAAATGAGTTTATATGAAATTATAGTTTAAAAAAATTACAAAAATGGATAACTGAAGCACAAGAATTCTAACTATAAAATGCAGCAAAATAAAACCAGTCCCTTATCTGCATGAAAAATACAGCAATGCCTCTCAATTAAACCCACACAGCAGCAACCACCACTTCAGGACACATACATGCAGTTTTTCACAATTGTATGATCTGCCAAAAAGTCCAGTCTCGCCCTTTGTTGAGCATCTACAGAGGGAGAAACACGGATAATAAAGGTCTCTTTATGATGAGGCTCCTGCACACAGAGCCACAAAAAAACTTAAGAAAAAAGATCTATCAAGAGGTGGGAATTACACTGCCCTGTGCTGGGGTGGGAAAAATGAAGCAGGCATTTCTGAGCTAGCTGGCAACATAACCTTCAGAAACATCCTATTTTTCATTAGAGTTGTGTCAGACAGCTATGCCTTTAATAACATTCATCCCCCTACCAAGGAGAGGATAACTCAAGCTTTAGGCACATAATGAATGGGAGAATGGGCCCTGGCGCTGTTAAGAACAGGGGGGCTTGCCAAACAGGCAGAGCTGCGCTGCTGCACTCGTGGCAAGCCTTTCACTGCACGGCACCCTCCTGTATTAACGCCATGCAAATGAACAGTCAGATGCTTCCTGAGGTGGCTCTCTAATGTGGCCTTGTTAATTACTGTCATTAGAGCAGGCGCTAGGAGAGAGGACTAACAAGCCACCGTCCTCATGATCTCTGCATTTGAAAGTCATCTTCGCCGATAAAAACATGTCAGAACCCCAGTAAGAAAATTGCAAATTGCCAAATTTGCTGACAGAGTGGAAAAATTTCTGCTGACTCTGAGCAGCCTGCCAGTGATGGATGCATTCTTGACACAGTCTTGGTGTTTAGACTTAAGAAATAATGAGTATCAATGTCCCAGCCGTGGAATATGCAAAGATGAAAGAGCGCTGTGTGGGTTTAATTAAGGGAAGCAGAGGCAGGAGCTGCTTTCAAACAGAGTGACCCAACATGATCAGGTTCTTATTGCTGTCATTTTTGTGCTGAAATATGGCCAGTAAGGTACAGGAAGTGCTTTAATAAGACCGACATAATGTCAGAGCAAGCAAGCCCGAGGCAGCTATGCACTGTAAATGTAGCCCAGAGATATTTTTGTGCAGTACGTCTTGGTTTCAGAAACACAGGTTAACGTGTAGAACACCACATACAAATAAGGCGAGGGTGAGGCTCTCTGAATCGGGGCAGTTTTGTTTTAAGAACAGTTGAATTGGTTTTCACTGCATCATTACAACCACGGGGGGTGTGGGCACTCATTGTTTCCACAGCCAAGTAAAGTATTTTGTTTTACAAATGCCCTCCGGCAGCTCACACTCCCTACATCGG
>NTHP01000044.1:657999-672167 GCA_003416845.1 Oplegnathus fasciatus | reverse complement strand
GGGGGGGGGGGGGAATGTTTCTCATACTTCAGAGAGCAAACCAAAATATCCCCTATTATGTCTGTGATGCATCAAATCCCTTGTGTGGCCTTGAATTTAGTTTCTCCCCCAAAAAACTGGAGGGTGACACAGTCAATATATTCAACACACGAGGCCACATCCAGGCTAATATAAAGACTTTTCTCCCCTCTTCTCTTCTCTTTCTTTGTTTCACTTTCTCGCTCTCATTCCCTCCTCTGTTTTCAAACGTCTGTGCTGTTGAGGACAAATCAAAGGCTCTATTTTACTAATGTAACACTGAGCAGACTGTGAGGTGGCTGTGGGGATAATGAGGGACTGCAGAGATGTGAAACAGACAGGCTGAAATGGATAATTAGGACAGAAAGTTTCTGCAATGCCAATGACACTCTACAGGAAATAGGATCATTAAGTTCTATATCAAATCTCTCTATGTACAGCGTATCTATATAAAATTGCTCGTCCTCTTCATCCTCTTCATTACAACTTTTCATTTCATTACAACCGAGTTCTGTTTAACTTAAGGTGCAGCCCTTACCTCTGTTTTAGAGAAATGTCAGAATGTAGCCACTTTAACTATCTTTATAACTACCTGTGAAATATATTTAGCATAATTACTGCTCTGACCTGCCGGAGAAATACATGAATACTTCTTGTCCTTTCGCATGGCTGCCCACTTACAGTTATTCTGCAAATCCAATAGTCTTGTTTTGAAATGTAGGTATCGCAGATGGAAGATGTGGTTGATTGTTAGGACGGCATGTGAATGAAAAGGACACCCTCACAGGTCTGTGGTGCTCAGGAGTATCTCACACTGTATCAGAGGGTCTGGTGCAGGCAAACTAGATAATGAGCTGCAAAAGCTGTTAAAAGGTGTTTGAGGGAGATATCATGCTATGTTGCTCTATTATGATTAGATTTCTCCTTGACAATATGAAAAGATCAAATCAATATCTACTGAGATTTTGATGATCCACAAGCCACCCCCATCTAGCTCCCCCTCCCCAGGCTCTAGTGCGAGAGCATGATCTGACATCACCACAGTAACATCAGGCTTTTCTCTGCTACTGTGAAAATATGTAACTTCGATTAGTGAAACGCTGAGCAAAATGACCTGTGTTTTGGATTTGCTCCCAAATGTTGCTGTTTGGGTCCTGATGACAGGACCTATTGTGTTTCACTTTAAAGCAATTCAATTAGGAGTCATTAGTCCTCTGAGTGATTACCAGTGGCCTATCGATAGAGAGGAAGGACACACTAATTAAAGGGCATTTAAATGTTTCTCGGCGCAGAGTAATGGGGAGAAACACAGCATTTAAAACGCAGTTTGGAGGAAAATATCCTTGCACAGCAAATGACCGACATAACATGTTCACTTTGCTCTCTGCAAATTCCCTTTATAGGCGCATATACGGGAATGGATCCCAGAGGAATACTAAAATATGGTCATACAACAGTCACCAAGAAGCAACCAGCCCTGCTAAAATGCAGGTAAATATTCAAATGTTATGGTTTCCCACTTTAGAAAAAAATAAAAAAGACAGATAAATAGCAAAACTGATGTAAAATCATGGCAGGTATTTATGGCACATATGTGAAATTGAATATAAGCATTTCACTAAAAGCGAGGAGTGGATTATCTTTCATTTTTAATTGACTGTCAGTGTTGTGCATCTTTGAATTCATTGTATCAGAGATGGATAGGTACTTTCACTGCCTATCATGAAGTTAATTCCATTCTTAGATGAATGGTAGTGATTATGTTGAAGGAAGGTGACTTACTCTAAATCCGCTTCCCTTTTCTATAATAGGTTGCTGCTTTTTTTAATGCAATCACACTATATACTGTGGAAATCATAAGAAGTGACATTAAAAATATTCTGTATATCTACAAGATGAATATAGAATGGCTGATTGTTTAAGTGCACACTAAAAACTAGCTCATCTTAATCTGAAAAAAATATACACAAATGAAATAATACAGCATTTACACAGGTGACAAAAACATATTTCATTTCCACATGTATTTCTGGACACTCATCATCCATAGCACAAGGACACTACACCCCTACAGTGTTGAGAGGACTGCTTTGTGTTAACATAGTGAGAGAGATATTGATTAAAGTATGATAAGAAGAAGCTCCAGTCCCAGGGCAGAGCCTCAACAGCTATGATTAAATACGCTGCACCGAGGTAGGACCTATATCTCAGACTGAAGCTTGTGCATCTATATACAGCAAATTATCTCTCCCACTAATACAGAATCAAAGAGTATAAGAGCTCTAAGATGCTAATTATAGCTCTTTTCATATCACAGCAGATATAGTCCATCACTGCACTCTACTTTTGAGAATAATTGTTTATGTTTTGGATGACACCAACATGACTGTCATGGCTCTTTATTGTTTGGCCAACACATGTCAAAGGTACAAGATGAAATAATAATATAGTATGTAAGAATGTACGTATAATAGTGAATATAACCATGATAATGTGGCGACTATATGATATAAGTTGAGAATCTTATTATTCTGGATGTCGTGCGCAATTTAAGTGACTTAAAATGAACCAGTACTGTATTACAGGTGGGGAACCTCTTTATAATGAGTAGTTATGGACTAGCAGTTATGGTGCTCAAAGATGTTTTCAGCCAGGCTGATAATTGCAGCAATGGACAGTACTGTACTGAAGGGACTAATAACGTCAATAGTAGAAAGATGCCACAATTAAATCAGGTTAGAAATTCATTGCAGGAATTTAAAAATCCAATCTAAATAAATTTTACTATCTCAATACTAGAAGGAGGTAAAAATTTGCAGTTGGCCCATCTCTGATCAAAACATAAACATTTCCAAATGTAAACAAAACTTGACATTAACTCAAGTTAAACTATTACAGGTTGTTAGACATTGCATGAAATATATCTTCAGTTCATTAAATTATTATGTAAACAAAGTTAGAAGGAGGGAAACAATATTTCAACAGGGGGCACCACACAATGGACATGAACAGGGCCTTTAATTTCAAAGTTTGCATATACTGTATGTACATACATTGAGGTTTAAAGGTTAAAAAGGTTGAAGCCCAACTTAATAATGATAATAACATTGAGTTTGTCCATTTTGTGCTCAGAATTACGTTCTGTGTTCTGTTCAATAAAATCTTCAAACGAAATAAAGTTTTCAATAGATAAATTAATTAATAATATGATATTAACAGGAACAAGGTTTTGTTAAGTTAATGTTGGCTGTTCAAAAAAGTCTAAGTCTAAGTCTAAGAATCAACTCTTATAATACATGATACAGTCTGGCCATTATTTTTTCCACTTCCAGGTGAAAAAGTCCCATTGTGACAAGCAGTAAAATATTTACATTTTTACCCCACAAAAGCAATTAGATTATTTTTTTTCCATTTTGATAAAATACACGGTGGTCTGAAAAATCCAACATCAAAACACCTGAAATAATTCTGTGCAGTGAAAAATCAGTACAAGTTTGTAAAGTCCACAACAGTAAAAACTGTCATATTGATTTGTATGTAGTCTACAGTATTGTTTACAGAATTCAAATGTATGAAAAGGTACCAATAATTCTTATTTATTTATTTATTTCCACAACCAATTTTTGTTAGTATCACCAAGGATGCTGTAATTTCCACATTTCTGGGTAAAAATGAAAAATGTCAGCAATGATCCACACATGCTAGCTGAAATATTGGATTTAAACATGACATCAGGCCTGATATATAGGTGGATGACACTCCATCACTTTATGAAGTTTAAAGAAGGGGACTGTTGTATATACAGCATGCAACACAAGTATGCTGCTGCGTACCTCTATCTCTATCTTCTTAGCTCACTGTTTTTTCCATAGTCACAATAAAGTGTCCGCCAGTGACATGCCATTCTACTTAAAATCTAAAATCTTAAAACCTGCTGGAATCTAAACACAGTAACTGTCTTTTCAATAAGCCAGTCAAAGAGAGCAGTTTCCAGATTTTTGCATCAACATAGGAAGCTTTTTGTTTTTCTGTAAAACTCATTAGTTCTGATACTTTTCTTTAAAAACTGGATGATTCAATTTTGCATGCCAACTGCATTCCTCGGTTTTAGCTACGCAGCTGAAATAACTGTGAGAAATGTCCCCTTGGTCTGACTTTTATTCCTCACCTTATTCCCAATGTCATTCATTTGCCACTGAAGGTAACAAGCCTTTTCCACTCGGTGCTCTGTAACGGCAGACCTTTAATAGCCATTTCCCGGTGTGGCGAGGGGAGAGAGGGGGAACATGTTTATTTGTGTGTCTGCACATGCCTCTCCAGCGATTCTCTCTGCTCCACTCACCCAGCTGCTGGCTGGAGGAGTGATTCATGGGCCTGACAGATGCCTGGTGCAGCTGGATCTGTCCTTGATCATCCCAAAAGCCTGGACAGCACTGTCATTCACCATTGCCCAAATTATCTCTGTATTGACTGCAGAACCCTCTGTGACAGCGCCGTAATGGCTAATTACCCAGGATGCTTTGGGTACTTTTAAACCCCAGAGTGTTCTCTTGCTGTCTTGCCATGCGGCTGCTGCTGCTGCTACCGCGTGTCGCTGTGAGGGCCACCGTTTTCTCAAGCCCCACCTGAGTACCACAGCCTAAGGAACCCTGAGCAAAACGTCAAGAGGAAAAAAAAGGCATAATATGCTCTTTTCCAGAAATTATACAGCAATGCCAAAATAACAAAACACTTTTCTTGCAGTCTCAGTGGTGTTTGGTGAGCTGTTGCTTGTGACGTCTCATAGCAGAGAAATGTGCACATAAATTACCATTCACGGTTTGTCTGTTTCTCTATCCTTTTCTGCATGTCAGGGGAATCACCTTTGTGAAACACACACACAGTTAATTACCAAAATCCGTCTCATGATGTTAGAAAAATTGGCTAATTTAAATCTTTCTCAGTATGTAAATAAGAAACTGTATTTTATCACAAAAATATGTTTTAGGGGGAAAAATCTTCACAAATAGCTGTCGAAAGTTTTACATTTCAGTCCACCATAACCGTACTCGTCTACAATTCTAAAGCTGCAATGTTACTTGAGACTTTGAGATGCATTTCAGGAGGAAGGTGACAGAGGGAAGTGAAAGGAAATGAACGGAGAGACAGAAAGAGGGAAGGAGAAGGTGAGGGAATAGAGGGTACAAAATCCCATCCTGACTGTTAGAGAAGATGATGAGGTCCCCTGAGAATGGACAGAGCAGAGAGGGAGCAGCTTTTCTTCACAAAGACTCCAGTAATTTGCCACATCCTGTCCGCACACCCGGCATGGAAGCCACTCTGTCCTTAATTACCAGGATAACAAACCCATCCCCTCCCGGCTCCTCATGGCGCTGTTCTCCTCATGTTACTTTCCCCCCTCAGCCAACGTCACCACCACCCAGGCTTCCTGCGCTCCCCCTTCCCATCAGTGTCGGGGTAGAAATGGATGGCCTCTGCTGCTGTCTGTAGACAGTGGAAGGATGGACACCAAATAAAGTGATAAAAGCTGAGAGAATGGCCCTGCCTCGGTTAGCAGCTCTGATCTTGATGGACAGGGGCACTATAATGACACGGAGGCCTCACCTGGGTAAACTAGCAGTTCTGACAGCCCTGTTAGCCATATACACAGGGGAAACCCTTTAGACAAGCCCACTACCGCTGATGGTCTCCAGCTAATGACACAATTACTGCTAAAATATGTTGATTACTCCTCCATAACAATTAATTATCACATATTATATCATAGTTACATTCTCTTTGGGTAGAATCCATTTGCTGTCTAACTATAAATGACTTCCAGAAATTAAGTTTAGTAAACATTAAAATGTACATCAGAAGACACTGCAAACATTGCGGCTTGTAATGACATCGCTGTCATGGAACAGCCAGAGTATAGGGGCCGTGGCCTTTCGTCTGGCCGTCGTCTGTCATCTCCAAGATGGCGCCGTGTCTGCCTCGGCTTTATTTGCATTGGCTTTTGCATACGTCTGCGTTGCAGCATGCATCCTGACTCCACAGATTCAAAACAAAGGGGAAGAGCCAAGAGTGACACCACAGTCCTGCCGTACTTCAGTACATACGCGCACATTCAGCTCAGAGGGAATGACGAGGCTGTATTAGTGCAGTGTTTGTATGCCTTTTTCAGTGAGCAGGCAGTGGGAGGGTCTGGTATTCCTGGGGGTGAAGGGGTTAGAGGGGTGTGTGTGTCTGTGTTACCAGTCACCTGCTGCTAAATCCTATTAGCAAGGCCTGGGGGTTAAACCAACCATCACCATTAAAGACCTGTCAGGGGAAAGCCCACAAATAATAGGGCTGATCGCTACAACTCACAAATAATAAGGTGCTTTGATAGAGGATAATCAATTAGTGATAATAGGAAGAGGCTTGACATTCTGGAGATGCCTCTGAAAGGGGAAAAACAGCAGCATAAAGACAACAACAAGATGAGAATTTAGACTTTAATTAACAGTCTAAACCTTATTTTTAGGAGTACATGATTAAATCAGAGAAAATAGAAAATTTTATTTTATTTTTATTTATTGTGATCTATAATAAATACTGAATGTGTGTTTAAACTGTAATGTTTTGTCAGTGTGTGCACACAATGTCATGATCTCTAAAACATTTGCTTTGATCATTACATACAGCTCTTCAGCAGTTAATGATGATGTTATTGATGAGGTGAAAAATAAAGACTGGGTTTTAAAGGTAACTTGAGGTCACATGTTAGCTCAACTGAAATCTAAGTGGCAATACTTTGGATGTTAACTATCTAATATTAACTTTGCTCAGTTATACTGCAGCAATTTTCCACATTAAATCACTCATCACAGTAACTCATCACAGCTGTATTCAGACTGCATGTCTTTGAATAGACAGTAGAGGCGTCTGTCTTGACTTTTCAGCGAACCCAAGGACAAAACAGTGCTTAGTTTTGAGGCCCTATCGCCTCCAGGAAAAAACTACAAGTGAAAGTCATAAAGCAGATATTGTTATTCAAGGATTAGAGAGTCAACCAAAACATTTCCATATGTTTTCTAAAGCGAGGAAAACGAGGTGAGAAGAAATTGGCAAAGCAAGTGTTAAATGAGATGAGAAGTGACAGTTTACATCTCCAGCCACAATTAACACATTGATGGCGTTTTTCGCCAGGCCCCTCACAGTGATAATGCCTGTTGTCAAATCTGTTTAGCACGCCAAATCTCCTGGAGCCTTCAGCTAGGCAGCAAGCTTTTGACAGATTGAAGGTTCAGAGATAGGCTATCATGACAGATGGAAGCTGGCATCGATGTTCAGCTCTCGCCAATCACAGGGGACCTGCCCCCCTTATTCTGCGGGGCGCAGCTCTGCAACCTTCCCCCCTCTGATGGGAGCAGGGGATGGCATTGTTAAGCAGTGCATCTGTGAGACTCAGTCTCCTCTGATGGAAGCATAAGGCAAAGAGCTCTCAAGCAAAAGACGGCCACTGCTGTAAGCGCATTTCAGATATGATGGGAGGCTAGCTCAAGGGAATTGTGGAAGAGAAAAAGTTTGAAACATTTTGAGGAGCAGAGGAAGGACCCAGGAGAGAAAAGAGCGACTGCAGCAAGCCTCAGCTATTCAGTAATGCCATCATTAAATTTGATTATTACCTAAATGCTAGCAAATGCTCTGTACAGTCACAGCACAGTGGAGTTTGACAGAAACATTTACTTGATCAGTCTTTGTATCTGATTAGTAGAATGACATTTTTCTTCTGACCAACAGAATCTCACCTGTTAAATACTCAATACTGAGAGGGAAAATCAATTTAGATAGCCTTGGCTTGTGTATAAAGTCCTCCTTAGAACTCATACTACAGTATGATTACCCTTAATGAGATCCACCTGAAACAGTGGCACAGGAGAAACTCATTAAACTGAGCTTGTTCTAATCAGACAGGCTTATATGGATTTTGCAGACATCAGAAATTGTTCTGAAAAAGAAAAATACACCAGGGCCTCTGAAACAGAAGAAGGGATCCGATAATTAAGTGTCTGCCATGCGCTGATGATATCACGAGTGTTAATGATCACTATAATGACAGTTCACGCTGCACCCAGTTGATTTACAATACACCTACTGTGAGGCACCACTGCGACAAACACTGCAGCAAACACACCCAAGCGAAAACAGTTTAGTAAAGACTAAAAAGCCATAAGTTAGACCCAATAGGCACTTTTAGGGAAAGGAATTAAATGCTTACTTGCACAATAAAATTTCCGCAGGTAGATAACTTTGAGATGCAGCGTTGTTGGTTTACTTGCTGGCAGACAGCCCTCTAAGTT
This sequence comes from Oplegnathus fasciatus, assembly GCA_003416845.1. Classification (NCBI taxonomy): domain Eukaryota; kingdom Metazoa; phylum Chordata; class Actinopteri; order Centrarchiformes; family Oplegnathidae; genus Oplegnathus; species Oplegnathus fasciatus. The sequence continues at coordinate 663,822 of NTHP01000044.1, read as the reverse complement.
GTTTGGTCTCTCCCTCCCTGTTTAGGCGAACACATTGTTGATTCAGACCCATCATGTTGAGGCTTGAGGTCACCCTGTCTCAGGCTTGGCTAGTTAGCAGCAGCCCACCTGATGGCCCAGAGGAAATCACAGCAGCCGCACTCACAGGAGAGGGCCTGACAGCCAGGCCCCGCACCAGAGAGAGGGGTCCAGCCAGGGGGGTGGAGAGAGGAGGGTCAGTATGGGGGGAGGGAGGAGAGAAAGGGAGAGGGTTGTAGAAAGGAGGGAATGGAGGAGGGGGGGGGCTTCAAACACAGGGAGGGATGAGAGACGGCTAAAGAGGACGCAGTGGTGAGTTGTGTTGTGATCGCGGCTGCATTAAGTGAGAAAGAAAACATAGAGAGGCCTCAATGATGAAAGAAGGGTGTAAGAAAAGAAACAGGGTTGATAGAGTGAGTGACTCACTGGGTGGTATACTATAAGAAAAAGAAAAGAGAAAAGAGGAAGACAGTTCCTGGGTTAAGTGATACAAAAAGGGGGATAAGAGGACGATCCAGTCAGTGTAAGAGAGTGATGAGGATCCTCATTCACATAGATGGATGCTTGATATTTGGGGGGAGGGAGAAGGATTTCTGTTCAGTGGCATATACGGATCTATACAGGGGGCTGGTCTAGTGGTCTAGTTGTCTACTTTTTCCAACACCTAACAGCAGTTTCTGTTCAAGCAGGAGCAAAACTGCACTGTGTAAATGAAGTGAGGCATCAGTGTAAGTTATCCTGGGGCAGTGATGCTGCTCTTGCAGAGAAAACGTTGGCTGTAAAATGCTGTGATGAACAGCAGACATTTCCAGTTCACAAGTCTCCCAGTCTCTCCTGAGAGTCTGCTTCATCCCTATTATAGCCAATAATAGCCCATTGTAGTCATATGCTCTTTCTCTTCACTGTGACTGAATGAGGACACATTATTTACTGAGAGGAGACAACGCTAATATGCGGCTGCAGAAAACTGCTGACGGGAAGAGGGCAAAAATCATAGGTTTTCCCTCCTAGAGGACGTTACACTTCTTTATATTTATATTTATGTTTAATAACATCCCACAATCTGCCAATACACCTCTAGACAACCTCCACAGTCGCTCTCACTGTAGGTTCATCTACAAGGAGGTAAACTGAGGAGACAGAAATCAATGTTTTATTTCCACTTTCTACAGTAAGTGTATAATGACGCTGATAAGGTCATTTTGTGTTATATGAGATGAAAGAGGTATTTTCAAAATGGTTAGTATTGTAATAAGATTGTTTGACACAAAAGCTCTACAATGGGGAGATTACAACATTTTGAAGCTAGATGCTACAAAATTCTGCAAACACGATTTCAAATTTCATGATTCACAATATGTGCTGTATGGGAACACAGCTTTAATTTATGATTACAGTTTGTACAGATCATGAGCAATGCACAAATTAAAATGTAAAACATGAACTAATTAAATGAGTCCTTTAATACTCGTTAAAATGTAATCTCAATGGATAAAGGCCCTCTCTCCTGGAGCATTTCAACAGGGCAATAAGTGCAAAATGCAGATCAAAACCTCACTGTATCCATGTGCCATTGAACACAGTTTCTCTAGGTTTCCATTTTGTGCTTATGTCCAAAGGCATCCGGAGACAAATGCCTCACCACAGAGTCATACACCATTAATGCAGTCAGTGGTGCTGCAGCCTCAGAATCTTATTATCTTAGTTGGTTCAGCCTCATTAGCTGTTCTATGCATATTAATGGATGGGAAATGGAAAACTATACCCCATTTAAGAACAAAACATGCTCAAAGTACTCGCTGCTTCGAGGTTATAGGACATAACTCACTCTGCAAATTGCTATCATCGGGCTCCTGGCAGAACCCTGCTGTTTTCTTTACCCAAAAGCCCCTGGTTCCCTCGCAGAGACAGAGTTTCATTAACCTGCACTGCATTCAGATGCCATTATGGCTCTAATTATGGCACATGCTCTTGTGAGGAACTGCCTGGGTTCTCAAAGACTTTTATGTCCAGCTGTCCTGTCGCCAAGGCCAGGGTCGTCCCCGCGACTGCCGAAGTTCCAGATAGGGAAGATGTGCTAATCTCAGATGCATTGAAGCTGGCTTTGTAGACTTATGCAGGCTTATCTATCATGGTCACGACTGCATTAGACATAAGACCTTAAGTTTGCAGGCGCTGAAGGAGAAAGGAGAGCAAATTAATTCTTCTCATCTACCTCCTCAGCTGTGTCCAGATTGCATCAGTCAAAAAAAAACTTGCACTCTTGAGGATAACACTAGCACCTAGCAGTGCAGAGGCAAGTCTTATGTTCTGCTTGTTCTCCACAATAGAAAGACAATGCTGTTATCTACTGTAGCAGCGTGCACTTAATGATTAGAAAAGCAAGATAATGACAGTGTTTGCCGTTCTAGACTCAGCCCATCTGCCAACAGACCAATGGAGACCTTAGCTTGGGAAACAAATAAAACCTCTGTCCAGTGTCTCATTATCCATGAAAGTATCTCCTCGGCTTCCTCTGTCTAATCAAAGAGAAAGGAAACACAAGAACAAGCTGAAAAATTCCAGTATGAGGGAGATTGAAACAGTTCCCTCAGTGTTGAGCAGCAGATAGTGAAGGTAAGAAGATCCTTTGGCAGGTGCTGCGGGCTGTCAGAGCTGTAGATGAGCTCTGCTGCTGGATAACATCTTGCCAAATGCTCGAAGCTTGTCAGTTAACAGTCTGCCAGAAAAAGGTGGACAGCTACTAACCTCTCAGAGAAAAAACAAAGACCAACAGTAAGTTCCAAGCCATGAAAAGAAAAGTTTAGAGTTCCCAGAGTATTATCACACGGATAAAGGTAAGCCACTTCGAAATGTGCATTTTAATGCATTTTATGCAAATACTGCAAGGAGTGTGCATTTCAAAACAAGAGCCAAAACGGTTCCTACACGGTAAGATTGAACATTTTCTGCTCAGTGTTTGGAAAACAGGGTTTCTAAAATGTTTTTAAAGGTCATAAGATTAATTTAACGGATGCCAATTATAATGTCTTCATTTAATCAAGTTACATTGTGACATCAACAGTAAGTTTTCTTTTAAAAAATTAAAAAACACTCACAAGCCAGTACCTCTAGGGGTCTGTGAAGACATTTAAGCATCAAAAATTATTATTTAAGCATCAAAATTATAATTTTGGGGGGTTTAACTTGTTCTTTCTGTTTGCTGATTACTTAAATAATTCACAATCATTCTCCAAATACTAACATGGTGTGAATTACAATTAATTAGAAAAAACGACACTAGGTAAGTGGTAGTTGGGTGGATGTTTGGTAGTTCAAACATCTACTGTAAGATAAATTCAGCTCAGCAATATCAGTACCAATCCTGTTCTTTTTCTACTAACAACAAACAGTACTAGAAAGGCTTTCTAGTATTGCAGGTCACTCTGAGAATCAACACCTGTAGAGCTTTAAGATACTGTCAGCTCATTGTTTTGGTTTGCACAAACAGGTTCAGATGCTTTCTTTAGCCAACTGTACACTACGAGCCCAGCATGAAGAACGAAATTATATAAATGGCTGGTGAAGAAAGTTAAACATCTACCAGAGGGAAGAGACCCAGATATTTTTCTCAGGAGTTGGTGGAGCAACCCAGAGAATATAAGACTGGCACTTGACAGGTGGCAAGAAAGAACAGGATGCCCATGCTGCTCTGTTTCTGTTGAATGTGTAATTAGGCAATTGTTTGCAATCGAGTTCTCCACAAGAACTTGATGAGCTGATGCAGTATGATTGCAGATTGATGTGAGTGTGTTTTGTGTGTGTCTTTCCATCCCCTACTGTTGCTTATTGCAGATTTAACAGAAAATGTTGACAAATGTGAAGTAAGTTTAGGATTTGCAGGCTTGTTCTTGCAAAATAATTTTAAAGACCCCCTGTGACATTTTTAAGGCATATATAAATAATCTGCTTTGAATAATTATTTGTGTCTGAAATGCTTTTTCCACAATTATCTTGTTAAAAATGTTTAAAGATCCCTTCCACTCGAAAATGTGTTTTTCTTATGTTTATGTCCCCTAAAATGTCTGACCTTGACTATACTGACTTGTATCTGTGCAAAGTGTGTCACTAAAGAGGTGTTTTCACATTCCTCTACTGAAGGGGGAGATGTCTGTGCACTTCCCTAAAATGTGAGATTCAAAGGTACACCGGGCAAGCTAGATTTGGGACGTCACAAATCCGACAGCCAATCGCTGTCCTGAAACCTCCAGTGCAGAGCGGACTTGTCAGTACAGAGGGCGAGAGTTAGCAGGACAGCCAATCACTGTCCTGAAACCTCCAGCGCAGAGCGGACTTGTCAGTACAGAGGGCGAGAGTTAGCATTAGCATGGTAAAAGACAGCAAGCATGAGAGTGTGCAGTTTTTGGATATAAACCAGACCTCGGAGCTTCCTTGTAACATCGTAGCAGATATTATTATATGTTTCACAACCACTAACGCTGTGTCAGCCACTGCCAACTACGAGCTAAAAAGCTAACAAACAACATAAACAAATAAAAGATGCTAACCACACTTACCAATCTGACACGTCTGCTAGTCGCCGAATTTGGTGCACAACAGACTCCTCATCTGAGTCTTTGTCTGACTGAGGCTCAAACATGTACTCTGGTACTCTGGGTGGAAACGTGGCTTATGTCTGAATATCTCCAGTGTTTAACGCTAGCCATCTTGATGTGCACTGCTCTTTCACCGGTCAGCCTAGCTCAAGCAGTGGTGGTGGGCCAAGGCCAGATCCAGAATTTCTCAATAAGGGAGAAAGAGTACATGTTCTTCCAGCTCCTTTTCTGAGTTTTTTTTTACTTTTTATGTGGCAAAACCATGTTAAACATATATTATTAATATTAATATTAACTATAGCAGAGTATTTTTACATACTTTAAAACATGACTGGGGGGGGACTTTAAATTATATCTACTCCGTATCCCTCATTGAAAATTTAGAAGTGTGTTTACCGATGCAAAAAAAGTACATTTCTGACCACACCCAACCACATACATCACCAATGTTGGATGTGTGAATGTGTCATACAAAATAACAGCATGAAATATTTCATAGGGTACTGGATCATTATTTCTACGTATGTACCAGTCTAGAAAAGCTTTGTTTTAAAAAACTGTCTTGTAGTTAAGATGTTATAAGTTATTTATAACTATATAGAGAAAATAATACATTTTCTCTTGAAAAAAAATAATAAGTAATAAAAATGTAAATCAAAAACCAACATCGTTTATCATTATAAATTAATTAATATTACTGCCTAAGTCATCCTTTCTAATACACTTGGTAAATCCATCAAAATTGTGATCTACCATAGGGGGCATACAAGGTTGGGAAACCACAACGGAGTCACCAGCTAACTGTATAAATTAGAAAACTGAAAGTTATTATAAAGATTTGACTGTTTACAGCCATATTAGTATGTACAGTGTATTTTTGCTCTGTAGTACACATCTAGTGGAAGGTAAAACCAAGCACTGAGTGAAAAAGTTCTACGTTGCACCTGCAGTATACAAGTTCTCCTGGGACAAGTTCAACAGCCCTTAAAGGTGCTAAACAGCACTTTTTATTTACAGTGTACAGGTAGGTTAAGTTTTCTTTTTTTTTTCTTTTCTTTAACATCCAGCTGAAGTAGTCCCATGAGATCTCAAAGGTGACCTCATCTCTGAAGGAGAAGTATAATCACTAATTTTTCTCAGGTAAGTTCAACTCTTTCCTTTCCTTTTTTCAGCATTTTCAGCATCAGTCAATTAATCAACCCTATCTATT
>NTHP01000044.1:629983-657990 GCA_003416845.1 Oplegnathus fasciatus | reverse complement strand
TTTTTTTGATTAGTTATTCAGATTAAATAAGTAATGCTAATATGTCATTTTAAGTTCCGTTAACTTGTTACGATGTTATTTTTTGCCAATTTAAAGACAAAATAATGAATAGGTAAATTGATAATGGAAATCCATAACCAGAGTATACAGTGTATTGCCACACTAATCGTATGCAACTAATTCACTACGTTTTCATGGACTGCAGCAATGAATATGACTTACTGAACTATTTTAGTATGGCCACAAGAGTGAATAGACCTCAAAGGCTTTACGTATAGAATATGGCGAGTGTTATTGATCCTTTGACATGAGCAGGATGAGCCATCTGTAAATCAATCTAACTGGCATGCCACATTTCTGAAGATTTAAGCAGAGTTTAAGAGATCAGATATAGTAAGAGAATCTCTTTCTTTTCATTTCCTTTACTAACAGAACAAACCATTTGAATTAATGTGACCTCATGATTGAGAACACAGTTGAAGTGTACACACTTGCAATGTGCAACACTAATTCCAATAAGCCCTGTTCCTAAATAATCTAAATAATTTTGCTTTAATTATAACCGCCATAACAATGAGCCACAGCGAGATAAATAAATAACTTCACTGTCCTCCCTGGAATTGTGCTGATGCGGAGGCCTGCCTAGGCATTATAAACCTAATTAGCAGAAGATTACTATGCAGTGTGCAAGGCTGTGGTCCAGAAAGACATCATTAGGTCTTCTGATGGGGATATGCCTTCAGCACATTGATTCTTTTTCGCTCCAAGAACAATGCAGATTGCAGACTTTATAATTGGGCTTTCAGGTCACTTGTGACTTCACTTCCACCATGTGTGGCTGGCGATCTCCATTCAAACAAAAGAAGCCGATAACAAAAAGACATTCCCGCTGAGCTCAAGGAATGAAGAGGATGTTCATGGATTATGAGATGCACCAACGAGACTTGGATAAATTAAAATCATGTGAGCAATACATACTCTAGGACTACATAACTATCTGAAGAGATGATAGCTTAGATCCAATCAGAAAAAAACAGCTGTACTGTTTGACTTAATTTAGCATAATGGATCTTAAAATAATGGATCTCTTATGACTACTAAATTATGACTATTACTATTAGAATAATAGTCTCAATGAGACCTGTCAACAAAAACCTTCTAATGCATTTCACTAATAATAGTAATACTAATATGAATACCTATTATTTGTCTAAAACAACATTTTCATTTTGACTATTAACTATTCCTTCACCGTGGTCAAAAGAAAAAAACACGACTTACTCCTGTTTGAGTAATGTTTGCTTACAACTATAGAGCCCAGCTGTTTAATTCAAATTGCTTAGCCTTTCTGAAAATGAAAGTTTATATTTGTGACCTGTTTTTAACGATGGTGCAAACAATGATCTCTAGCAGGTCTGAATGTATTGAGGGACAGACTAACGCATTGTTAGTTTTGGTCTTTTCATGGGGTTTACAGACAATAACAAAAATATAGAGTATCACTACCCTTATCCTTTAAAACAGCACATCTCCATTGATGTTCAGATGAAAGCATTACATAAGTGGTTGCATCTTCAAGTTGTTCTGTTCCTCAGCAGCCAGATTTTGTGTTGTTCATTTGTCTTTCTCTCCATCCCTCTTTCTCTCACTTAAACATGAAATGTATATAAGCAATAAATTACTCCTAAATGGAACACCTGCCTTAACCCCACACTTTCTATATAGTCAAAGATTTTAGCAGAAATTGTGTGTTTGTGTCATTTATGTACGCTACCTATTTTCTACACCATTGTGAAGTGATATTGTGAAGTTTAAACAAACAAACAAACAAACAAACAAACAAAAAAAATTGTTTCACTATATCTATGTACAAACAAGGTCAGTAACAAATGAAATGCATCATTAAATATTAAATTTATAACAATTGTCAATAAATATAGGAATTTAAATTCATTCACAAGTGAATTTCACATTTCAGAGATATAAGCTGGTCCGGCAAAAATAGACGCAGCAGAGGAAAAAGCTGCACGTGAGCCGCAACACTGCTCATACATCAAGTGGACATTGAGGACACTGGACTAGAGCTGCAATGATTAATCGACCAATTGATTAGTGGATTGACAGAAAATTGCAATTATTTTGATAATCAATTGCTTTAGTCATTTTCCAAGCAAAAATCCGAACATTTGCTGTTTAAATCTTCTCAAATGTGATGGTTTGCTGCTTTTCTTTGTTATATCTGATTGTAAACTGAATATTTTGGGGTTTTGGACTGTAGGTCAAATAAAACCAGCAATTTGGATGCATCATCTTGGGCTTTAGGAAATTATTGCAAGCACTATTCACTATTTTCTGACATTTTATAGAGAAAACAATTGATCAATTAATTGAAATAGCCCTACATTGGAGATCAAAGAGTAACTCTTGAAACATTGACATTCTCTGCCATTAAGGGGTAACTGACTTTGCTGGAACTGTTCCTGTACAAGAAAGGTGAGGAAACTGTGATACAACTATCTCTAAGCTGTCAATTTTCCCAGTGAAAATTTTCCCAAATTGTTTGGTGTTGACCCAAGAATTGTTTTCATGCCTGCTGGTATGAACGCACTATTTTAACACCATGAAAACATACATGATTTACCATCAGATACTAACCCCAAAATTACCATCCATCCATTAATGTATTTTAAGCCCAGATTTCCTTCTCCTCAGCTACAGTATGTCCTCCAGCTCCTCTCGAGGAATCCCAAGGTGTTTCTAGACTAGGTGGGATATGTAAATCTCTCTAGTGTTCTGGGTCTGCCCCAGATGTCCAAGCTCCTCAGTCTTACCCAAAGAGAGCCCAGAGACCCTGTGAAGGACAGTAATTTCAGCCCCTTCTTTTTCAGAGATCTCGTTCTTTCTGTCACCACAAAGAGCCAATGACCATTGCTGGAAGGTAGATTGAGCGGCAAATGAAGAGCTATGTCTCAAAGCTTCTTTTACACCAAGATTGTCAGGTGCAATGCCTAAATCACTGCCACTGTCCCACTTGTTAATTTCATACTATTTCTTAACCTTACCCATGAACTGGACTGCATGGTACTATATCTTCACTTTGAGTAGCAACTGACTCCCAACTCAAATGGGGGCAATCCACCATTTTCAAAGAGAATACCATGGCTTCAGACTTAGAGGTGGTGGCTTGCAGTATGAAGCAGTTGAATGCTGGAGGTCACGGTTGTGATGAAACTAATAAAACAACATCATCTGCAAAAAACTGAGATCAAATCCTGAGGTCAACAAACTCAACTCCCTTCACTCCTTGGCTGCACCAAGAGATTGTATCCACGAAAATCACAAGAGAATCAGTGACAAGACACAAACATGGCCGAGCCTAACCACAAATAAAGTGTGCCTGACTTGTTCAAAGAATTCACAAACAGCTCTCATTCTAGTTATACAAGGAGATGACTTGTAGCAATGACCCTGAAACCCTGTATTCCCACAACATCCCCCAAAAGACATACAGAGGGATATAGTCCAATATAAAGCCTTCTCTAAGTCCACAAAGCATGTAGACTTGATGGAAAAACTCACATTACCCCAGCAGTATCGCTGTAAGAGTAAAAAGCTGGCCCCCTGTTCCACAACAAGAACGGAATCCACATTACTTTTACATCTAAAGCTTGGTGATAAGTCTGAACCTTTTTTCAGGCACCTTATGAAATATTTCCAAAGTTTGCCTTGCCAATGCAGGTTTGTGCGGTTGAGTTCAAGAGTTCCTCAAAGTACATCTTCCACTGTCCAATAATATGCCCACTTGAGGTCAGCAGTTCTTGCTGAGAATAGCCTCTCTTTCCTGGGTCATTTTACCAGAACCAATGGAAAGTCCTTTGCCATAACTTCTCCCACACCAGGTTTTCACTAACTAAAACCCATAGGGCCTCCTTCTACAGCTTGAGAGCTGTTGGTTCTTGGGGGACTTCGACAGGAAGTCCTGAGTTGCAAGCAGCAGCATGCTGCTTTGGGCGGATGTATCCATCAGCGCATGGTTTATGGTTTGGGAATGACCGTACAGTCACCACAGGGATGATGTTGTTGGACGCTAGGTTTCAGCTCAGGCAGGCCGTTCCTCCCAGTCACACCCCTCTAGGTTTCTCCATCGTTACCCACATGTGCATTGAAGTCCCTCAGCAGAGCTAGGGGGTCCCCACGTTGTGCCCTCTCCTGATGCCTATGACACCAGTCCTATGCTAGAGTGAAATAATCATCCTGTTTTGATTTATGCGCCTCCTTTCTGCTGTAGGTCAATAAGGTACTTTTTGGAATCAAGTCATAACTGGGCCCAAGAAAATACACGAACAAGAAATCACCGGCTACCCAATTTTTTTGCTCAGTTTTTTAGCCTTTAGAATGAATATGAGGATAACATAATAACACCCAAACTTACACTTTGGGGCATTAAGGCAATAAGAGTAAAAAACTATGATAGCCATAAATATTCCAATGCTCTCTTCTGTCTCCTGCTTGGATTGCGTTTTGTTTGCTTACTTTGCATTCCTCCATGTGCGTTCATAAGAGAGCTTGTTTAATCAGCTTTGCTTGCTGCCTTCCTATCTGGACTCGCCCGTCGTATGCCTGTCTCCTGCACCTCGTTCTCTCTGGCTGGCGTTTGTAACAGAGCACTACAGCCCCATTTGAGGTATGATAATCAGCTGATTAGCCAGCGAAGTCCTTTTCCCAGAGGCTCCTCTGTGTGCAAAATCCTCACACTCATTTGACATGTGGACATCATCAAGCTGATGAAATGCAATTGTAATGAACAAGTGAGGCATAGCATCTGCAGTGGGACCCTGAACGAAAAGGACCCTTCCCTCCTGACATGCTAATGCTGAAAGCTGCTCTCTGCCTGTACTCCCCGTGGGTCCCTCATGGAAATGTGAAGAGATGCATATTCAAACCAGCGCCTTCTGAGGGGGCGAGATGTACAGAAGAGAGAGATGGGAGAAAAAACCCTGTGTGGACTTGGCCAAATGTTAATTCTGAGACAGATTATATTGCATCACGCGCAGTAATGATCTGACAGTTCATTTGTGAGGAGAGTTCAGGATCTGAGGTTTAATGCTTGGGTGGACGCAGGTGCTGAGCCCCAGCTCCTCAGAGCTGTCAGAGGAAGGCAGGGGGCTGCTGTCAAATTATCCCAGTTAAAAAGGCTGAGGCGCCTGCAAATATGAAAGACATTTAAGAAATTAATGCATTCGTATTCAACACATATTGCAACAGTGTTTCATTAGAGGTGCTCTAGTCATATTAAAACTGACACCTGACCTTTCACATTTCTCTGAGGCACTCTGGAACATTCTTATTACATACATGCTAAAGTCAAAGAGAAGGTAATTGTGATAACTAGCAATAATTAAACAAACTGACAGTTTTGCACCATCTTTTTCCCTATTATTTCTGTTCTTTGGCATCGCACAGCAGAATGATTATGAAAGCCATATTTGTGTGAGTGAGTTTATTTTAGAGGAAAAGATATGAATTGGGAAAAACCTGGAGGCTATATGACTATCACATACTGCCTAAGTATACCATCATTTCATCTCTTAGTTGTTTTGCATTACCAAGGAGCCTTACTGTATTACCATTGCTGCTTTGTTACTGCATAATCTTGCCGTGATTATGATAAGCATGCATAATGGAGACAAATTCCATACAATTTCCCCGATCAACATTTTCTGCTTTCATGCATAAAACATTCATCATAAACAGATACCAGGAGGGAAGTCATGGAGACTATCAAAGTCAAGATTTCATAAATTACAGCAAGAGAATTTCTCAATACCATCCTTCCAGCTGTGGTGTCACACAGCAGCTTGCAAAGTTTATCTGAGTAAATCAGACTTTATACAAACAGACTAAATCTTTTGGATACTCACATGAACAGAGTGTAGAGTTGTACTATGACATGCAAGTACAGTTGGTAGAGGTCAAGCCAGATAAACAGACTGATGATGCCATACATATTGTTCTATATGGATGGATGTAGGTCATTACACCTATGGCCTCCAGCTGAGCTGCTTTGTGATGACAGGACCTCTGGGCTTGGACCTCAGAGACAGAGCAAATGGGCAGTCAGCAGGCCCCCTGCTTTCTGAGCCTTTTGGGTCGCTGAGATGTCAGGGGCTGAGAGGGTCACAGACCCTGAAATCTAGCCTCATACACCTCAACACTATCCCTAACCCGGTGTAAGCACAACTAGACCCTAGGCTCTGAGGTGGGCTCCCTCCCACCAGGTGTTCGGGATGGCATACATGTCTTCAGGGTATGGAGTGCCGCTGGCCGCCCAGGACTACACATGGTGCTGGGGGTCAAACATGGAGCCATGCTGGACCAGCTGTCGCTTTGCTGTTCGCCCCAGCTCTGAGGCAAGCCCGCTGGATAGGGCCAGATGCGCACACTCAGTCACTCTTCTACAGCTTACAGCGACATGGGTCTCACTATCTGACCTCAGTGCTTTGGCATTATTTTACCAAGATCATTGTGGTAAAGTAAGCAGACATGTTGTGATGATGGAAAAAAAAATTCAACTTTGGTCTCCGCACAACAGCACAGAAAGTGTGCAAACAGTTCCTCAGTATTCCCGCAATAATTGGCAGGGTCACTGTTCTGTGTTCCCATTCAGCATACAAGGGCATCCATTAATTTGAAAAGGCTAAGCTACCATGCTCACACATGTACGCACCCAGATCACAGACTACGCACTGCTTTGGAAGCAGCAGCACTCCATCTTCTGTCTAACTGCAGCTAAAAGCATGAAAGCAGCAGTGAGATTTCATTTGGCTAACTGACTGAAGGCACTGAGGGAGTAAAGCTCGCTGGAGAGATTTATACACCCAGCCTGATGCCTCCTGCTCCCTATAATAGAACAAAAGCTTGTTGTCTCTTCCAATTACAGATGTCAAAACGCTTATTTTGAGGGTTGTGATCTTTTCCCTTTTAATCTGCAAAGATAAAAGGTCTCAGCTTCATTAGCATGTGTTCTCTCCCCCCAGACTCAGATTCCCTGCAAGCAGCCAGCTCAGCCTTACAGCCTATTACCCACTCTTGGGGCCATTAAGGTCTAACATTAATGATGTGTAATTAGCATATGATGACAAATAATAACAATGCACTCCCATTCCATGTAATGGGGGGTAGGATAATAACATGGAATCCCACTGTTTCCACCCTACATAAAGCTCACAATATCTATGTTTTATTGCCCACTCGGTTGTTCAAAGGTATAATGGAGTAGGATGTAGTACGTGTGCATAAATTATTCAAATTAATATGTTTATCGAGAAATATCACAATTACAATACATCAGTAAGTCAAAGTGCTTAATGTGCACAAAGCCTGACTGTAGTTTAATCATAGTCAGTGACAACGGAAATAAATTTTAATATATTTCTAGTGCTTTTTTTATGTTTGTGTGAAAAACATGAGAATATCATGAACTACCACATTACGTTTTAATCTTACAGTCCAAGGGTATGCACAGAAATCTTTATATCTACTCAATTAACCAAATGGGCCAAGTGAGGCAAATAATGGCGCTTCTTTAGCTCGCTCCCCATCTTACCTATATCCCTAATTTATAAATGATCTATTAAAGTTAATGACAGTGAGAACGCAAGTTAAATGGAGGGGTATTAGTAGACAAGTGATATGCTTAGAACAGAGGCAAAGCAATCAGAAGTGACAGACCGTCTTCAAACGGCTCTTCTCATCCATTAAACAGGCTGCCTGTTTGTGTCAGCTGTGGGTCTGGAAGAAAACCATACAATTAAAGAGACCCCGCATGTTTACGCACACACATTCATATGCAGCTCCAACATGGAGCATCTTGTATTGTGTTTTGTGTAATGCAGCCCACACTACGGTTTTTTTTTTATTTTTCACATCTGTCACAAAACAACCCATCACCAATTATACTGAAGCACAAACACGGCCGTTTTCAAATTTGTTGGTTACCTCCTGTAAAGAGGATGGTGGGGCATCTCGGAATCAAACTAATCAAAGCACCTCAAAAGTAGAATCTGAATGAATATATTGACAAACACAAAAGTGAGGTGCTGCTGAAATAAACAAGTGTGAGATGTTGCAAGACAACCTACTGTCTTTGTGTTTCAAATGTCAGTAGTAAAATTGGTTTTTAAAAAAATTGGTGTCCTTTTCTCAACCATTTCTATAAAATTTAGCGTTGCTTTACTGGTTCTTTCTGTAGATTCCTGGAAAATCATTACAATGCTAATATTAAGTATTTGTAATTTAATGTAATTTCTACCCACAGAGTATAAAAGATCTCACTGAAAAGGACAAATTATAAAAATATAAAAATGTAGAAGTGCATAAAGGAAAAAGCGCAAATAGAAAACAATACATCTCAGCTGTTTCAAATTGAAATTGCTCTCTGGAAACACAGACATTGTCTTTTTTCAAGCGAGCAAAGCAGGGCTATTCGAAACCCTGTTTACAGCACCCAGATCTCAAATTGACTTGCTAATGTTAACTTTTATTCCGTTGCCATGGGTTACCATGTCGTGTGATTTGACACCGAGCTACAGACACTGCTGATTAGTAGCATCCAGTTCTGTCCATCTCTGTGCATCACTGAACCATCTGGTCATTTATTCACTAATAAGCCCCTAATGGCCCAAATATTCAACGGCCTGTCATTGTGACATGGCAGAAAATGCCTACATCTTTCAACTCGGCTTGACATGTTGCTTGTTTCACATCAAAACTCGTCATTTACAGGAGAGAAACTCAGAGGGGTAAAAACTTGACCTAATCTGCAGTGTTAACACTGAGGCAAGGAGCTTTGTTATCTGCTAGACTGACTGAAAGGATGTTAATGCATTCATCCTTCCCCACTTCAAGATCTTCTTTTCTGCCACAGGGAGAAGGATATGAGTGCTGTCAATAGGAATTTGATTATGCACACATTGATTCTACGCTCAAAAATGAAAGATTATGCACAGCCCAGGCTGTGAGATGCTGTGAGAGAATGCAACATGCGGCTCATGCTTCTGCAATGTGTTCACGTCCAACCTGTCATTTGTCGCCAGAACATTGACTTTTTGCCATAAATATTTCCAGATGAACAAAGCCAGCTGGGATTGTAATTGCTGACATGCTACCATAAATTTAACCTTTCCTGGGACACTAGTGGCAACCAATTAACTAGCCATTGAATAAAAAATATCCTCAATTATCTGTCTCATTATGGCTATGTTGGACTGCATGTACAAAGAGCAAAAAGCAAAGAAGATGAGCAACAAAAACAAGTTCCCACTGATTTTTTTTTCTCAAGTTGACTTTTTATAATTACATTTAAAAGCTCAAACTTGACAGAAATTAATGTCTAATTTATTATAGTCATGGCAAGATGCATAAATATGTGGAAAAGGCAATTTATCATTATTCTGACTACTTATCTGATGTGTGAGAAAACATGAAGGCAACCAAAATTGTTGTAAAAGAATAAACACTTTAATACAAAATTCTAAATGAAATCCTGAAACAGCCCTTTTCTCTATCATTGGTCTGATTGGAGTGTGAATGAGCTTCATGTTGACCGACTGGTTGCAGAACCCCTCTGTCAACTTAACTAGCAGCCCAGGATGGTGTGAATGTATACTTAACTCCCTGTCACTTAGCAAGGCATGCACCCTGAGTCTCCATCAAGACGAGCTAAGTAAGATGGAAGACGAGCAGGCTTTGGCTGGAAAGGAGACGCGAAATGCCACCTTTGGTGAACTCGCCTGGAACCGAAATCTCTCAGACTTATTTGAATGTTGTGCTAAGGCCGAGAGGATACAGAGCGTGTGTCTTTTACACACTTAATATAATTTCTATTGTAGAAATGTTAGGGTATGGCTGTTTGAGGGATTTACTTCATACTTGAAGCATTCACAGGAAAATCCCTCTTCTAGCTCATCTTTTCCCTTTTTAAATCTCCTACCATGCATTGGCATTGCAAACTACGCCGCAAGCAGAGGAAATCAAATCATCTACGTCTTAAACCATCAGGCTTCATACAAAAATAAAGTTGAAACCAAAGGCATTTGATACAGGAAAGCGAGGGGAAAATGTTTTATGTATGCAGTACGGATTGAGGACTGAATGAATTCAAAGCAGAGTATACTACGTTTTGAGTCCACTTTTTTAGCACTTCTAATTAGCCAAAGTACTCAAAAACAAACAGTCTAGCCTGTCTAATGCCACTGCTGCTCTGTGGTCTAATTTATGTAAACTTGTTCCATTATATAGGCTGCTGAGAGTATCATTAATGTTTGGCTTGGTTTTGGGACTCTTTTAAAGCAAACCTACAATAAAGCACAGCCAGCTCATCTCATTTGCTCCGTGTGTTGGATGTGTATTCTAATGAACGGCTTACAACAATGCGACCTGCCAGTGCAAATAATTAACCTTAAGTGAAACCAATTACATACTTTTCTGCCATCGCAAAAAGCCTCCAAAAGCAATCATGTATAGCTTTCTGCAGGAATGTTTTGCTGATAAAGAAACTAAGTAGAGGATTCTGGGCTATTCTGTAGCAACAAATGAACACTGAGAAGTCTCTTTATGCTCAGAGAGATATCTAAAGAGGAAGAAGATAAACAACAATTATGCTGCTCTCCCTGTCAGCACAGCATGCCTCGGGTCAGTCCATTAGAGATCACTGTTTGGTGCACTCTTGTGCTGGAATAAGAAGTGCACCCGTTTGCGGCCAGGCTTTTGACTGGCAGTTGGGACCTGGAGACTGTGTGTGTGTTGTGAGCTGCCTGCGAATGCAGACGGGGGGGATATCCAGACATAAACTTCCGCTGTCAGCATGGGCAATCATGGCACTTCATTGTCCAGCAGCATCATTACAATATGGTTATCATCTGAGCTTGAGTCTGACACCTTCTCCAGGACCTCTCCAATCACCCCCCATAGTAGGCTTCAGTACCAGGCAGTCAGGGCAAATCTCTGCTTTGTGCTTGTCTGCCTTAATAGACTGGATGTCACTTCTGCCTGTGGAATGTGCCCGGTCTTCAGCTGTCAGTCAGAGGCGCGGGTGTCAGGCCGGAGCGTGGCTGGAGCCGTCTGGATTAGAGGGTAGTTACCATAGCTGTCAGATTACTGACAGCCTGACACCCCCTCTCCCAACTTCCTCTTATTGTTTCTTTGTTTCTCTCAAACATCCTCCAGATGGGAGAATTACCAACCAGAAGAGAGAGAGGAGAGAGATGGAG
Organism: Oplegnathus fasciatus; assembly: GCA_003416845.1. NCBI lineage: Eukaryota > Metazoa > Chordata > Actinopteri > Centrarchiformes > Oplegnathidae > Oplegnathus > Oplegnathus fasciatus. The sequence continues at coordinate 646,720 of NTHP01000044.1, read as the reverse complement.
AGTGAGGGAGAGAGGGGGGAGGGGGGAGATACAAAAGCCGAGGCGGGTTTTAAAAGTTCTATGCCACGTTAGCTTTGTGATGAAGTAAAGCGTGCTTGGTAGATTCCCATAGAGAGAGAAGGAAGGGGAGAGAGGATGAAAGAGAGAGCATTACACCTATTCCCACCTCTCCTTGTTATCTTTGGTATTCATGTCAAGATAGGTGATTGTGTTGGTCATTAGTGTTCCTATACCCAACAGAGTGTCTTAGTTAGTACCTTTGAGTAAAGCTCCATCTTCACTGAATATTCACCTCTATGACTGCACCTGTCTCATTCATCTGGGGAAATGTTGGAAATGTTCTTTAATTTCTCTTTCTTTTCAAGACAAATGAACTAGCTTAATGTAGAGATGTAGACAGGCATGATAAAAATCACTTAGATACTATAACCTATGATGAATTACGGAATCATCCATGGTTTCTGGAAGTATTTTAATGATTGAAGAAACTGTGGGTAGGCTACGGGTCAGCACTTGTCTTTACATTTTTCATCTCTCTCATTTCAGTGACCCTGTATGGGTGACGCGTTCTGCCATTTTTAAATGAGCGCTGGACTAACAGAAGTCTCTACATTAGAAAAAGAGGTGAAAATCACAGACATGAAAATCTACATCCCATTGTCTGCTCAGCTTTCCATTTCAAAGACAGCATGAAGGCAGATTTATTTTTTTATTAAATAAAATTTCATTTGAGCAAGCTGATCAAATATTTACAAAAAGACTTCATAGCAAGATGTATAGAAAACAATCTCAAGATTAAAATAATAGATTCTTAACTTGCTCCAACTTCCAACAGCCCCGAGCAGTGAACTTCAGAAACAATTACACGGATGTAAAATGAAAGGAAATGAGGTGTTATGTTTGTAAAATACACTGATACACCACTTCAGCCCCTGGCCGTCGGATTCTACCATAAAAATAACCAAAGGCAGATTACAGTTTGCCCTGACCTCCAATCTCCTCTAACAAGCCCGGCTACTAAAATCAGCTGCACCGTCATGTACGGGTAAAGATAATGAGGGCGGCTGCCTGAGGAGAGACCGAATGCAAAACAATTATAGTTAGTTACAGGAGCACAGGTTAATATTCTCTCATGTCCCTCTACTCACGCATTCCCTTTTGTCCTACATCAATCTTAATGAAAGTTATGAGACCTGTCCGCAATGATAAGCAGCCACTCAGGCGTACTCTGTGTCAAGGCTCCCACATTATGCCTCCCCTTCAGCCTATGTTTTGCATAGCCTAAAGCATCTATTAAAATCCCCTTGTAAAATTCATAAAACAAAAATGTGGTGGGTCAAGTCTAGAGGGAGCCAAAGTAAGCTGCTTATTAGCAGGGAGTCGAAAACACAGATCCAATTACAGATCCTGAACAAGGAGCACTAAGAATCAGCATTGGGGAATAAGTATTTTCCTTTTCTCTCCCCTTCAATTGGCCTAGGTGCAGAGGAGAGAGAGAGGGGTATCAGAGAGCAGGATCCACGAATGGTAATTACAGTGGGAGTGTTTAGTGCATGAAGCTAGAGTTGGAGCCATTCAAGTACAAACTCATGTAAATCTTCACTTTGCTTCAGATAGTAAATTGGTCGGGTTTAAGAGGAATCCCAGAAGGAGAGGAGGAGAGGGGCTGCGCCGAGAGGAGCCATGAGCTCCAGAGATATGTAAAGAATCTCTGTCTGGAATTTAAAGGGCTACAAATTAGACCAGACATTAGCCTTTTTCTTTTACAGAGCCAGCAGAATGTGAATGAAACAGAATAAATAACTATAAGACGGCTTTTCCCCCCTTCTTATAAGATGACATTAATCCTTTCATGTGCAATGACAGCTTACAGGGTCTGACCCTCTCCCCAGACAGCCATATAAAGCCAAGAGATTTCTTAAGATCCCACCAAGAACATGCTTCTGTTAATAAGAGGTCCTGATAGAGGTCTACACCCCACATTTAATACTCTAGTTTACACCAACTCATCCTGCTCAACATGCTCAACAGATGGCTCTTATTAAACCAATCAACAACATTAAATGAAATTTAATTCCATTTACACGTTTACTTTTAATTTGAATCGTTCCATATCTGTAACAAGCGGACAGCAAGTTTTACATTTTTTTTCTTCCTGGGTAGTGAAGGCTGAAGTGTCTCTCAAGCGTACAATAGTGTGAGCATTTGAGCCCTTTGAAAGAAAAAAGATCAAAGGCAGCAAGTCCTCCTGCTGCTGCTGGGTTTAAGCTGTAACCAGCACAGACCCTGCTCTCCACATCTCGGATAGCGCATAGTGGTGGGTGGCGAGCTGACTGATTGCCAGGAGTGTACTGTCAGCATCACTCTCTCCACAGAGGACCATGATGGGGGACAGTGTGCAGGCAGTCCATGTGGACCCCCACACCAATACCATCAGCTCTGCAGAGAGACGGTGGCAGCCTGAATCTCCCATAATGACCTCAGTGGGGTAATGTGCTACACTAATATCTAGACAGGGTAATTCATTTGCACAAATGGACAATCCATCACATTTTTGCAGACAATGAATTCTCCACCGAGCTGAATGGATGCCGTATTTAGTTTTCAATACAATCCTGAAAAATAATTGGGTATTTTCAAAAAGAAATCAATGGGAATATACTGTAATTCCTATAAGTGATATTATTAAGATGCCATTTTAATGCATTTCCTGAATGTAATAGCTTCATTTGAAATTGGAAAGGTTTTAAGGTAAGTGTAAAACCTAATATAAATTATTATAAATGGGAAAGATGAATTTGCACACAAACATGCAAATTAATTGGAAACACAATTCTATGAATAATTAGTTAATTATTATAGCTACAATATACTGTAGCCTATATAGTCACCACAGAAGTTGCTAGAAAGGTGAATGATGTTAATAGTGAAATAATTTTTACAAAACATTTTCATGGCTCAGTGGACTACTAGGGGATATACCATAGTCCCCTAATAATGTTGTGGTTTTCAGGTTTCAGGCCTATGTTGTGTGTCATCCCTCCTTTCTCTCTATCTAACCTCACTATCCTCTGATAAAATGTCATAAATTATGTTATCTCAGTTTCCATACTGTGTTATATTCATTACAACTGGACACATTGGAGTTACGTCAGGGGCTAAACTAAGTGCAAGGTCCTCACATCCTTAAATAAATGTTAACACAGTGGTATGAGTTAACAGACATTCCTGTACAATTACCAGCCAGTGTTACACCGCTGACATTATCAGGAGGGAACCTACATTACAAATGGTCCTCCTTTTGAAAACAGCAGCAAAGTGGGCACTTTATATTCCATCACCTTAGATTTTTTTCCCCCCCCGCCACCCCTTATTTCCCCTCTTTCCAATCAATTTCATCTGCTGCCAATGGACTGATACGAATACAATTTCTATTTACGCAACAGGATCAGACACAAAGCAAATACAATCTGCGAGATATGCAGTCCAAAACAACATCTGCTAGTCAGTGTATGCAGATTAATTGAAAGTCTTTGTGCTGTCATTTCAGTTGAGTGCAGTTTGACTAACATCTTAACCTACTTAGTGCAATTAGTGCTTCATTAGAGAGGCTAACTAACTATTGCTTCTCTCCATAATGATGTGCAAGAGTGTAGACATAAAAGTACATAATCAATGGTTTCCAATTACTCCACAAGTGCAACCACTATTTCAAATAAACTGGATAATAATATAGAGCCATTACAAAGTCTAAGGTAGCAGAACCATTTAATTGCAGTGCAGTTCTTCTCAGCTCCAAGATTTTTTCACACTAATGAAGTGTCATACAAAAAAAGGCTGTATTGATTTTTTCACCACACAGCCTCCACCACAAATATGTAATTATCCTTTTTATATCTGGCAGGGGATTAAAGTAATCTATAGTATCTAGCCTTTGCGCTTCCCTGACAGGGTTGTGTGGGGCTTTTACCCTTTTCAAAATATGCAGCTTTTTGATGAATGAACTTTAGACAAAATGCTGTTCTGTTCTATATTGTTTTGTCTAAAAACCTGTATTCTGAAGACATCATGCAGCATGTACAGCTGCCTGAGCTTTCAGTACACAATCATGGCATTTCAAGCCCTGTCATCTATGAGCCAGGCAGTTAGAGCTAACCATCAGCTAACAGACACACACACATACTGTACACAGGCAGACAGATAAGCTCCACAATCAAACACAAAAATAGAAACAGCTGCACACTTTCACACACTCACACAGTTTCTTTGGAGGTCTCTGTGAAGCAGTAAGCTCAATAGAATTCATCACAGCTGGTTAATAAGGTTAATTTAATCCGATAATGTGTCCATGAAAATCACTACTTCCTCTGGAGCACCACACAAAAGCTCCCTGCTGTTCACTGTCAAACACACAACACATCCACACTCATCCTCAGGCTTCACATAATAACAGCCCAGTCCATTTAAACTTTAGGCCAGCTACTCTTCTCCTCTCTCTCTCTCTCTCTTTCTCTCCCTCACTGTCTGTCTTTGTGTCTCCAGACCTGAGATGGACGAGCAACCTTAAGACTACCCCACGCTGGGCTGCCCTTCACGATAATAAAAAGCCATTACCTTGACCGCTGACACGAGGCCAAGTGTGAGGGTCAGAGTGATATTTATTGATGAAACTCTGAGCTCCCAATCTGCTGCACTCAGTGCGCATCATACAGCTGTCAGCACAGACAGGGATCAGGCAGCATGATGGCCCTCGACATGGCCCATCTATAATTTATGAACTACACAGAAAACAACCAGGAGACAACAGAGAAGCCCCGGCTGCCCAGGGATTACCCTCCAGCCCAGCTAAAGAGATCTGAACGAGAACCATCTAAGGGCCACTGTGGGCCACGCTGATATGGGGCAGCAGGTAAGCACAATAGCTGGCGTTCCATATTCAGAGGGGCCTCACCGGGATCCATCTCTCTGGAGGACACTGTTGTGAATAATATAATAGACAGTGTTTACAGTGGGGATGTAAAGTGAGTGCGCTGGTGCATCACACACCCCAGCACACTTCAGCTGAGCCCTGTAAATGAGCTAACAGAGGGGCAGAAGATGTAAAGTTTCACACTTTATTCTACAAAAAGCTCTGGGACAGCCCAGTGGCAAAGACAGTCAAAGATGACCACCACACGCTGAAGACATTTTGTTATTTTTGGGAGTATTATTAGTATTATTATCATTATTATTTTTAAAATTTTTACATTTACTGGGTCAAATGTAGGGCTGCAACTAACAAATATTTTCAGTATCGATTCAACTGCCAATTATTTTCTCGATTGACTGACAAATCGTTTGGTCTACAAAATGAAAAGAGTGAAAAATGCCTGTCACAATTTCCTCAAGCCAAAGATGACGTCTTCAAATTGTTTGTTTAGTCTGACTGACAGTCCAAAACCCAAAGACATTCATTATACAAAGATGTAAAATGCAGAAAAGCAGAAAATCCCCACAGTTGTCAAGCTGGAACCAGAGAACGACTGGTATTTTTGCCAGAAGCTTAAACAATTAATTGATTATCAAAACAGTGATTTTCTGTTGATTGTTGTTTCAGCTCTAGTCAAACGTTGGTCTTGTGTCTGCAGAGCATAGTAACAGGAGGTTTTTGACTATTAACAAAAAAAGCAGTAGTAGTGCTATCACTTGTTTTTTCCACCAACTATGTTTAGTAATAAAACTGATGTCACATTAATGTCTAAAAAAAACACCCACCCAATATTTTGCTTCAGTTAGACCATAATTTTTCTGTTGTTAATTATTACTCCAGGTTTTAACAAGACAAACATGGGTTACAGTAGATAGGTAGGAACTTATTTCAGAAACATATTTTTTCCCACTTTATTTCGGTATTGTTGTGTTTTTTTTCCTTCTCATTTCAAATCCCACTTGGCAGTTCTTTGTGGAAAACTTTAATTGCGAATACACTTCTGGCCCATTTTTTTTTTAACACAAGGGTATTCTGTCTCCATTCTTGAATTCCCCCCCAGATCAAATGCAATCCTTCATCGGCCAATTTCCCTGACACTTTCTTTTTATCCGCTGAATTCATCTTTACATGCTGCAGACAGACATATATTGTTTCTGATCAATAAATAACCATATAATTGAATACTGCTGCATCCCAAATGAAGCCCTCATTTACCAAGCCTCAGTAAACAGGCTAGATTCTTTGCCTATCTAACACTGACATTTCAGAATTCAAACACATTCAGGGCAGTGTCAGTGCACAGAGCTTCTGTATCCCACTTAGGCTCTCTTCTCAATATGGAACTATCTCCACCCAATAAATTATTCTGGGCATCTCCAAAGTCATTACACATTTATTTTGATCTCGCATCATAATTCACAGCTTGGCGCACAATGCATTTTCTCAAAATGCATGGTAATTCCTTGGTGCAGAGCAAAGTTATGATTCATTTATACTGGAGTGACAGCATAATGCAGAGACGTCAAAATCCATTAAACTGTTCAATGTCTTGGGGTTTATTTTTAGATCCAATTGAGATTTAACTGATGGTGAAAAATATACAGTCAGGTGTGTTTACCTCACCTTTAGAGAGAATGTGTTATGGTTCCAATTAATTTGTTATTCCTGTCACTAAAGGCATTGTCTATGTCAAAACTGTCACCACGCTTTGGGCTTTGTTTTCTGAAGAATGGCATTTAATTTCACCGCATACTTTCATAACTATACTCATTTAAAAGGTGTGCATTTTATTTAGAGCCACTTAAACTAAATACATGCTGATTTGATTGCTCATCACAATGGCAGATTGCAAAATTGCTGGCTGTTGCCCTGACCACTGAGCTAGTTAAATGATCATCCGCAGTTTAAAAGACATTCAATTATCTTATGGGCGCCTCCAGAGATGGGTGTTGAGAGGAGGGCTCTGCAGTCTGAGTGGATGCTAAATTGCATTACTGTGGATATAATGCTACCATTTAACTTTGTTACCTTTGTGAATACTTTCCAATGGAAACACTGTATAGGCCTATACTGTGGCACCGGCACATTTTCCATCAGAATACATGTCAGGGACATCACGTCAAGGAAATATTTGAGCAATAAGTTATTGTCAAAATGTTCAATAAAGGTGTAGTTTCATTATTAGTGTATTTATTGTTTTATTATATGCAGTATTTCACTGTATTTGTAAATTATTTTTTTAGTATATTAAACTACTAAATAAGTAATTAAACATTAAATGTAACTTTGTTGCCTACCTGTGCATACGTGTCTGTACAAATTAAATTGAGCAGTGATTGTAAACTCCACAGTGCTCTGGTTCCTTTGTATGAAAGCCCACAAGTACACTGAGTATGGCTAACTGCTCACTGTCTGAGATGGGGAAAGGCAGGCAGGAGGGATTTTTTTCCCTTTCTTCTACAAGGATTTTTTTGTGTGCAGTTATGGTCCATCATTATTAAATGTCTCTTGTTGGATGGGAGAGGCGCTTTATCAAAAACAGCCATTCATCAGGCGCTGTGCAAGACAGCTCACATCTGACCTCTGCGGCAATAATGCCGCATCAAGTAGGCCAACTACCTAGTTTAGCGGCAGAGCAGGGAGCAGGGGCCGGCTCCAAGATTAAGTGCGCTGTTTCAGGTTTTCATTCCCAGGGGCTCTGCTGGCTGATGTTGTATTGATTGCAAAAGTTTACCAGTAAGTATCACAAACAACAATAGCCAGGTCAACGATCGGTGATGCCTGAACTGCTATTCCCCGGCGGGGGGCTACACGTTCAGGGCTAAAGCACTGCCATCATCATAGCTGTGTGCAGGGTGCAGAGAGGGCTCTCCTGAGCTGGAGGAAGAGAAGTGCACTGGCTGTTCCTACTGACATTTAGGAAAGCGATATGTCAGTGTGAAATGAGCGAGCGTGAGATAATTATAAGCCTTTGCATTATAAAAGGCTGCATCGACAAACTGTCGGATTGGCCTTCCACAGAGGCACCCGGCCCTGTTAGGTACTCCTGCGTGGGCTACTCCTTATGCCATTTAATGGTTTGGTAATTTTTTTTAACATCCACTGTAAAGACCCCTGTCTTTCTACACACGTATGTGACAGATCCAAGCTTGGTGTGAGGCAAATGATTCACAGTAAAGCCTATTTCCAAACGACTCCCATGTTTATGATAGCATGTCCAAGAAAGGACGTGTTACCAATAAGCAATATTTTCTAGAAGGAAACTGCAGTGCTACACTCTAACATAAGTGAAAGGGCTGAGCAGTAAAGAACACGATTCACCCTAAGGCCATCTCCGGCAGGCTGAATGATGGTGCATCCTTGGCCCTGCATGGAGGACAGCACACAACCCTCCATCACAGTGCCACCGGACCATTACCCAGGGACTGCAACGGCCAGCCGCACCAAGCAGGCCTCCTCCACTGCCCCATGAAGCTAATCATGTGATTTGATGCAATGACAGAGTAATGACACAGATTGGTGGTGTGTTCAGCCTCCCCTGCTGGAGACTACAGAGGAGGTGGTGAACACACGAGACAGCCCGAGCCAGAGCAGGAGCCAGAGACACCACATAACAGAGCAAGTTACAGAAGATATCCAAGTACTCTCACAAGTGAAATCAAGATTAATGGTGCTGCTGAGGGATTCTTTTATGTCCTTGAGTAACTATATTTCACTTAATGAGGGACATTAGCCGTAATAAAACTACTCAGAAGTACAAGCCGTTAATTAATGCCTCCACATTACCAGTGAATGAGAATAACTGAATTGTAGGACCCATTGGACCAAATATTAAAGGTGCAATCTGTGGGCTCATAATTTCCACTGCTCTGTGCCAATTCATCATTTCAGCCACCAAGTTATATCCCGGTACTAAATTTCTAAACCAGTATTGTGAAACTTTGATTACTGTACTGCACATCATTCCTTATTAGACTCATTCTGTCTTCAGCAAGGTTTTAAATGACTGTATTTGTTTACCTCTTATTATTATGTATGGTGGCAGTGAACGTAATTACTGCCAGGTTGCTTTTAAGATACTGAGGACTGTGTATGAACTTGATAGTAAATAATCTAAACGGGTAAATTAAATACCACCACTATTTCATTCATTCTACTGTTTCTTTATTGTGTCTGTTCCAGCATCTGGCGTTCTAAAAATTACTTCCAGATCTTCACCTACCTCAACACCACAGAAATACATCTCACTAACCTCCCTCTAAGAGCACCTTTATCTGGGCTATAATCCTGGCTGTAATGTGCCCTCGTTAGGAGAGCACTGCTGGCCCACACCAGTAGCAACACGGGGAAGGCCTCAGGCACCACTGGAATTAATTACAGACAAAAGCGATGGTGTTTGCAATTGTCATGCCAAATTTATCACTAGCCACTTAATGTGCCTCATCTGAACTGATCCACACTAGCAGAATTGCCCCAGGGCATCTATTCTTCCTCTTCCAGGGGTGGGGTGGTAGTAGTAAGGGAGCATTTGTGTGTGTCTGTGTGTGTGTGTACCGGGGCAGTCAGCATCTGCTGGGGGCCTGCCTAAGTCCTGGGCTGGAGGCGGTGTGTGCTAACAATGCCCCCAGCAAATACAGAGTGTAGAAGTCTATAACAAATGTTAACACCCCTCCCCACCCCCTCACGCTCTACCCACCCAGCTACGTCTCCAGAGGGAGGTTCAAAGCCAATCTTGACATCTTTAATTCTGTGATTTTTGTGATGATAATCCTTGATGTGCTTGGATGTGGTGTCAGTAGTCATTTGTTCCACGGCAAAGTACATCTCTACACAGGCTTGTGGCGCACAAAAATCCTTAGATCAATGAAGAAGTCTTGCTATATTTTATCAACAAACACAAACAAATACAGTAGAACATACTCGCACTTACTGCAACTAACTATTTATATTTTCATTATCGATTAGTCTGCTGGTTATTTTCTCAATTAATCAGTTAATCTATAAAATGCTAGAAAATAGTGAAAAATGTCCATCTCAATTTTCAAGAGCCCCAGGCGATGTCTTAAAATTCCTCGTTTTGTCTCACCAACAGTCCAGAATTCAAAAATATTCAGTTTACTATCATAGAAAATTAAGGAAACCAGCAAATATTCACACTTGAGCAGCTGGAACTGGTACATCTTTGCTTTATAAATTGATTAAATAATTAATAAGTTGACGTTAATTTTCTGTCAATCAACTAATCGATTACCCAACTAATCACTTCAGCTCTACATGGAAGTCTTCAAATAATGTCTGCCATTTAAGGATATTCTAAAGATGAGTTACAACCCTTTTATCACTCAAGGTGAAATACAGTTCACGTCATTTAGCTTATGTCTTTAATCCCGTCATTTATATGGCTGTTTATATCAAAAGGACAAAGGCTGTCCCAAATGCACACTTACACATAAGCCACCATTATCTTTCTGCTTGTGCAGCTGAAAACCTAATACCTTAGTTCAATAATAATGCAGAGGGGACAGCTCATTGGTAGCCCAGTGGTACAACAGAATAATAGCTCCAGAGAAGTCCTGCCTCTCTAAAACAAATATGCAGGTGCTTCAGTTCAACTTAGGAAAAATGCAGCAAAATATTGTATCCACAAGTGCATAATGTGTCATCAACACCGATCGGTTATCAATTAAAGCAAAACCATCTCATTATATTAATGAATGGCCTCAGCTAGTAATAGTCTGTCTTATTGATGTTTGAACAAGGTAAGCACAAACCCCCTTACACAGCAGCGAGATCTACAGTATCAGCAGCTGAGAAGAGATTTGCAAGGAAGAAGAAAACCAAANAAAAAAAAAAAAAAAGGGAAAAGCAAAGAGAAACTGAAGGACACCACAGGCTACTCTCAGAGGGACTGCATTTATTCCAGCAATTGTCATGCAAGCCTTGTTGTAAGTAATAATGTGGCCTTTAATGACGGAATGATGGACCTGCCAAACACTGCCTCTGCCATATACTGTCTGCATGTCCCCGCCGTCCGCTTCTCACATACCCATCTGGGACATATTAGCATATCCTCGTCAATTCACAGCCCACTTTAACATAATCCATATTTGTTGGGTAAAGTCCAACAGCAAGCCTCCCGTACAGCGGTCATATGATGCTATGACACACTTCAAGAGCCTGGCCCACATAAAGCATGCTTGGGCAGCTAAGCAATTCAGAAATGCAAAATAGCAGGGCATACCGTTCCCTACCTTGTACCTAGAGGGACAAATCCCTTTTGGCCAGACATCTCCAGACTGTTACCTTGGTATTTCTCCACAACAGTACTTGTGATTTTTATTCTAAGTGTTCAGGAAAGAGGAGAAAAAGAACAAAAAGGAGTCTGCTGTCATGGCTGGCAGTGAGTGTGTAGAATACATTGAGTTGCTGAGGCATGTCAAAGTATGTATGCTTCACCTATCAGGGAATAATGCCATATTTTGATACACATTTGCTTAGTAAATATTCTTACTCTTTAAAAAATGGGTGGACTGCAGAAAGACCAAGCTTAGAATAACCTTAAACTAATCTGTCATTTAAAAGTAAATGTAATTAATAGTATGTTTTTTTCTTTACTGACACTGGGCTGCTGTGTACATGTAATATGGCTCATTACTGTATTATGTAATGTATACATATTAATTTATGTATACACCTGCATCTACATTAAGAAATTGCTAATATAAATGACGTGAGATAAATGCAGTTATGGTAAATAAGGTCACTATGGTATCCTTCACTCCTGAATGCACATGGATAATAACTGACTTAGTGAGTCATCCCATAAGAGCAGGACAATCATTATTTCAGAGAAGAGAAATGCATCTCTAATGTCCTGACATTTATTGATACTGTAATGTGAGTGTAGATTTTATTGAGTACAGTCTGGAAACAGTTTAAGCAAAAATAAACCTCAATTTCAGTCAATAAGCGAATCCAATCAGAGGGTGTAGAAGTAAAAAACAACCAATGATGAACTATCTGAGTAATATTAATTCTCCGTACTTGTGTTTCATTGATGCAATTCTTTGAAGTTCTCTGCGGTAAAGACATTCAGCAGAATTCCTTCACCCACTTGAAAGCAATACCTGTCATGAACCATCATCACAAAAGCCTTCTGAGATATAATCTCAGAGAACTTTTAACCCAAGAATTTCAAACCCTCCTGTCAAAGAGAAAGCAGAGATCTTGGGATCATGACACTCAGTCAGCAGCAGTCACACAGCTCTGGGCCGGGTGCTTCTCAAGTGCCGGACTGTCTTGGCAGCCAGCAGGGCCAGAGGCTGAATTTCACATAGGTTAGTTAAATATAAGTCCGATGGATTCCACTTACTGTACTGCGGCATACATGAAACTATTTCCGAATACATCAAGGCTCGCTGCATGCTATTTTTCATCAAATGCAAAAAAGAAATCTACCACCACTGTTAGGAGGTAAACAGAGTGGAGCAAATGGTAAACATCAAGGCTATAAATATTTCAGCCGTGTCAGTTGTCAGACCCACCTAGTGTTCAGGCCAGAGACATCTAGTTATGACTGAATTCTAACTGAGGTTGTCTTATGATAATGAGATTCATTCACAGCACGATCTACTGTATGTATACAGGACACCTCCTTCATTTCACTAAGTTGAGGAAGTTTCTGGTTTAGTTCCTTCCTACCTTCAAAGAAGAAAATCTGCTACGCATGACTTCAATTTTATGAAAAATTACACAAAGCAAACACACTCCTCCTGAATCACAGACCAATTTGATTTGTCCTCCAGAGAGGTCAGTGAGGGATCCTGCAGTTCACACATCCCCCCCCCGACCAAACCCCCCAATGAGGCTGCGAGCGGGACGCTTCTCAGAGGGATGTCATGCTGCATGTCATCAGCCTGGTTAAATTGCACTGCCAGTGGGTAAGCAGCAGGGGTCACATGAGGCTCAGTGTGGACTGCAACATGTAACGCATGGCAGATCACAGTCTCAAGGCTGGCCAGTAATGACTCCAAAATATCCCGATAAAGATGGAGGGGCAGCTGTTTTCATCTAAACAACTTGTCTCAGACACACGTGCACACACAATGGATAAAAGGCCACGTAAAGCGCTGCAGCAAAACCTTAAAAAGGGATGTAAGGTTGCGGTTGTTTGCACTACAGAAATCAATATGTCAATACTGTGTCAATAGAATCCATCTATAATAGGGCAATTGTTTGGGGGATGGTCTTCAAGTGTAGATGATTCTCATTTTAGGAACAATTAAACAAGCAAGCATATCAAGTTAAAGGAAAATGTCTGTTTTGGGAGCGAGTCCAAGCATTTGCCCTTGTAAACACAAAGCCCACATGTGACTGGGAGAGGCCTCAGTTGGGCAGACAGCAGAGGGAGTTAACAAAGCTAATTAGGGGAGGCTGACATGTTAAAGTGAGCTGCGGCTTGGGAGTCAGCTCTATCACATATGTTTCCTTTGTGGCGGGTGAAGTGGGTCCTTTGTTTGTGAATTGATGGCGTTTCGCTCCGCCGTCCCTTTGGGTAGAGGCACTGACCTGCGGAGGCCCCGACAGTGAGAGGAGGCTCTTTCTCTGTCTACCCAATGCCTGCTGCTCCAGCTGTCCCACTCCCTCCCAAACCTAAACCTTCCCAGAGCCGTGGATGCACAGTGAGATGGGCAACACCTGTAAAAGAGCGAGTACCCCCTCAGCCCAGGCACCTCAAAGCAGCCTGCCCACCTGCTACTGAGCTCTCTGGGCCCTGCAGCTTAAACGCTCATTTTGTGCCTCTCAGCACGGGACTTATTGATATAAATAGCTGTGCACAAAGTGCACACTCTGTTTTCTCTTGGTCTGATGCAGTAGGTGTGTATGTGATTATATTCAATGGCAGCCTCTTTCAGGTGGGGATGAAATATGAGCAGTTTGGACACTGGGTAAATGACAATCTCTGCTAGATTCACTGAAAATGATTATAGCACAATTGACATATATCGAAATGGACAACATGATTCTGGCACCCGTCTTAAACAAGGATTCAATATCTAATATGTAGACACAATATACTGTGTATTAAACATTACAGATACTGCGATAGATTTAATGATGACCTTACCATTTGTCTTGATATAGCTTGTCCTTCCTCAGTGGGGAAACATAAGGTATGTCCTTGAACAAGACGCTCTATGGTTATAATGAAAAAGGCAAAGTATAAAGTCCATGTAGTGCAAGCATTCCACTTATTATTATGTGTTAATTATAATTGAATACATAAATAGCCTATTTATGATTAACTCAATTAGGTTTACCTTGTATTTGAATCAGACAGAAATAAAACAGTAGAACACATCTCACTGTACAGCATCCTCAAGCATGGACTTTAAAGCGTTAACTTGCCCTTTGGGGCCACAAACAAAGTTTGGAAAAAGTCAATCTCTTTCATTCACCTTAGCCAGCATGGCAACAGATTAATCCTCACCCATTAAGATGACAAGACAATTTGTGGAGTAGTTGAGTGTAAATAAATACATTGAGGAGGAGATAATACATTAGGCTGCTGACCAGGCTATTCCATTACAGCAGCACATTTGTTTCCATACACGGAGGAAGCCATTCAGCGGATGGCGTCTTTCCTTCATGAGGTGAAAGTGGAATCTTGCCTCTGAGAGGAAAATAAGGACATCAGGACTCCCCGACATTAACTTTCATCACAAAAGTCATCTCACCCACCAGGAATAGAGGCTCTCTCCAGCTCGCTCATAAAAAGGAAAAGATATAATACACAGCCTTCGGTTTAAGAGGTAACAATAGTTTTGTCTCCATTAGGTGTTATAAAACAACAGCAACAAGAGGTGCATCTGGTGCCTCGCTATTTCAGAGACATGACTGTAAAACACTACCCTGCAATGATTTTCCAGCAACACAAAACAACCCTAAAAAACTTAATATTTTAGATGTTTTATATGCATCTTTAGATTTACAAGCCTTTTTTACCATTCCAGGTGGTAGTTCTGCTGGAAGAAAAGAGGCAGTACAAGCCAAGTGGCTGCATTGATTTTGTAGTAATTGATCTGATGGTTCCTTGTGATAATTGACAATTATCCCTGATTACCAGACAGGGGCTTAAAATCAGTCTAAGAAAATGACCGGCATTATGGGATGTTGTACAGCAGCTGAACAAAGATAAATCAATACACCTCAGAAAACTGCTTAGAAAACAAGACAAAAGAGTGTCACACTAGACCACATGCTGCTCTGCCTCTAACAATCCCTGACATACAGTATACTACCACATATACCACTCCATACTACACGTATACTAATACTACAGGGAGCTAAAATGAACACAATAATCATTTAAGAGCAGGAAATAAGCTAACATAATTAGCTGCAAATTGGAATATCTAAGCACACCAGTTCCTGCATGTGTGTGTGCATGTGCATGCTGCAAACCTGCACACGCCTGCATCTTTGTGTGTGTGTGCCCATATTAAGCATGTGTTCGTGTGTAGCTATATGTCTATATTTCTCCGTTACTATGTGTCTGACCTCAGCTGATTGGTCCTCTTGATTCAACCAGACAGATGCAACTCATTGCAGCTTAATAAATATAGGGGCCCAGGGGATCTCCGCTAAACAGTTCTATTAAGTTGGAAACATGTCAGCCAATATAAAAGCAGCCTGACCCCGGGAAAGGTCAACTGTGACACGCATGTTTACTCAGGAAAACAACCCGAGGCTGGAAGGTCTTGTTTTATCGGATGTCTTCAAAAGAGAGAGAGAGTGTCTGGCTGCCCAATTGTTGGTTTTACGTGATTTCGGCGCTGCATTGTCACTGAGCTTTTTTCTGCACAAGTAAAACGGCAGGTACACAAGGTTACACTGTGTATTTCTCAAGCTACAAAAAAGTATAGATAGATAGATAGATAGATAGATAGATAGATAGAGATAGATAGATAGATAGATAGATAGATAGATAGATAATGATTATTTTTGTTATTTATTCATCTGCTGATTATTTTCTAAATTAATTGATTAACATTTTTGTCTATAAAAAGTAAGAAAAATAGTAAAAAAACTTCTCATTTTAATTTTCTCAAGGTGGTGCCTTCAGATGTCTAAAACTAACTATCATATGTGACAAAAAAGCAGCAAATCCACACATTTGAAAAGAAAGCTGAAATAAGAGAATCTTTGGCACTTTTGCTTGAAAAGTGACTGGGGGACTTGCAAGAGACAGATTTACTAAAGAATGGTCAAAATCTAGGCAGCAGAGGTATTCTGATTTTAGTCACTTGTATGGGTCAAGCCCCAAACACACTGGATAAGACACTTCCCATAATGCATCTCCATAGCATCTTTTGTTAGAGCATCTCTGCCTGGTCTTTCAAACTCCTGTTTGAAACGCAGGATTTGTGTTATACATTTGTGGTCTACATGCCCGATGTGAGATAATCCTGACGACATCAACAGGGTTATTTTCTCAGACTTAACAAAGCTCCTCCAGAGCCACAGAACACATTATAAAGCTGTTTTCACAGGATAAATGCCATTCTTCATGATGAGTAAAGTGACTTTGTTGTATAAATCAGTGCCCCTTTAAGAAGTAGATAGATAGATAGATAGATAGATAGATAAATAGTTTTCTCAAGTAACTGTTAACTGTTTAGTGAATAAAATATAATATATACAATAATATATTTCAGAAAATAGTGAAAAATGACCATCACAACTTTCTAAACCCAAGGTACTTGACC
>NTHP01000044.1:612806-629969 GCA_003416845.1 Oplegnathus fasciatus | reverse complement strand
AGCAAAGAAAAACCTTCAGCTTTGAGAAGCTGGAACTAGGGAATGTTTGGCATTTTTGATTGAAAAATTACTTCAACTCTGCCAGTTGTTTTTCTGCTGATCGACCAATCATTTCAGGCTTAGATAAATAGATGTTTGAGGCTTCAGCAGGTGGGGATGGATTGTATGGCATTATTTTGTAAGGTGTTCCTGTTATTTTGTCCCTGTACACACATATAGCGTACAGTATAGTGTGCAAAACAAGAATGTGAGAAAGAAAGAAAGAAAGAACGACATATGGTAAAAACTTGAGGGAGGGGGGGACAAAAAAAAGGACGTTGCAGCCCGTCACGCTACCTGTGACATGAGTGTAGAATGGACTTGGCTGCACTGAAACAACCTTCCTCGTCATTTTTGGCGCTTGAAGAGGCGCCGGGCAAGAAGCCCCCCCTGCTGCGACAACACACTGAACCCTGTCGCTCAGGAACAGCAGAGGTGAGAGGGCCCTGCTTCTTTTCTTCACTAATCTGCCTCTACAGTGTTTAATCAGCACATCAAAACATTGAGGGAGAGGAATTTCCGTGCTTGGTGAGCATATTAGGGATGCAGTCACAGCGTTAACTAGCATTGATGAACTGTTTGCTTATGCAGTAATAATTAACTTCCATTACATTACTTTGTGTGATTACTTTCTTAATTGCCTGAATTATGCATCAATTTAATATCTAATAACCAGTCTCAGACATTAGACACTGTTCAGACACAAATTGCATGTAGTTTCCGAGCTTTAATTAAACACACTAGAATAAATGAAACGATGTGGGATGGATGTCTTGCGGTGATTTCCTGGGTGCTTAAATATGCTATTTATTATAAAAGCATATAAAATTCACTTTCTCCTCAGGAAAGCAAACCACAAGATGCCAATTATAGTATGCAAGTTGCTTTGCCATGGCTTTTTCAGAATCTAGACTAATAAATTTGTTGAGTAGGACTCATTGTTATATTATGCAAATACATTACTATGCCATTTTTTAAGTTTCAAATTTTGTATGCAGAGCAAAACATGTCCCCAAAGATGATTTTAATTATATAGCAGAATGGGCTCTTGTTTTGCATTGTTATTGTCCTTTATAAGGAAGCGGTGAGCCAGGACAATAAATGAGAGTCTATGCAGATATTCAAATTATTTTTCATATCACTTAAATGCAACATATCTCGCACATATTCTCTGCATGAGATATGCTCATGTGCTTACTGGTTGAAGCTAGAAATGAATGACCTAATCAAAAATATAAAAACACTATAAAAGGTATTTCAGCCATAGAGCAATTATAGGAATGTTATTTTAGACATGTCGTGGGTCGGTGCATCAGTGTGAAGAAAAGCCTTCTGCCCAAACTAAATGACTTTGCTCATCTCTTGCAATGCAATGCAAAAATAAACAGTTTAGAATTAGGCCCATCTTTCTCAATTGTACCCTTCGTGGTACCTGATTTAAATTTGATTTACAGGTAGTAAAGCAACTGTATGTCATATGAACAGAATATAATTAAAAAGCCAACCCATGGAAGCACCAGGTCATTCAATGAATTGATATTAACTTTTAGTCCTCTTGTATCATCATTTTACCCTCACTCAAAAAGTGACATATCCACTTAAAGAGAAAAATGAACCCTATTTTCCTCATCAGCAGTAGTTTGGCAAACATACATGTAACAGAAAGGCAGCACACACACACTTTTCGTTAAAACAGCGAAGAAGAACCCTTTAAAATTATGAGATTAAAAAATATATTTTACATGAATTGTTGAAAATTATATATTAATTTAAATGCTGGCAAATCAATGCAAAAGTCACTATGTGAGAATCATCACCTATGGCTGAAATAAAAATCTATTTAGCTGATATAAACTCATGCAAATCCTTGTGACTGGTGTTAGGTCTGGCAGCATCGTTAGTCTGCTTTTTAAATGATCTCCAGAGCTGGTGAGCTGCTGGCAATGCAAGGTTAGACAGAAAATGATGGCAGCACGCGGATGCTTCACAGACCTCATGATAGTTTCCGTCTGTCATTATTTACGTCTGACTAGTCGCGTCATGTCAGCTACCTAGAGAGACACTTTTAATGTGAACCCCCCTCCGTTCTCCTATTGCTTTTCACAAGCAGTGTAGTATACCATTATTTCTTTGCTTCAGTACCTTTAGGTGAAGCTCGCCCTCCCATCAGCCACAATCAAAGACAGATCCTCCGCTTGATATTATACATGCCCGTGTTCATACAGAGCTGGCACAGAAGCTACATACCACAATGAGAAAGGCAATTCTGTATCTCATTTCACTAATTCAATAAAAAGGGGGGAAAAACATTGGGTGATGTGGTGCTTGGGGATTTTAAATCTGGATCTCAAAAGATTTTGGAGGGCACAGCTGCAGCAGCAGTTCCATAATGAATATCTGAAATGTTTCATAGTTAGCTTTACACTGTGTTCTGCTGTATAATCTGTAGTCATTAGCTAGCACAGTATGTTGTCTTTAACAGCAGGGTACACAATAGGATGTTATGGGTTATTAAGACTGATCAACTAATGAAACACTGAAAGCAAAGCCAAAAGGCCTATCTTATGAGTTCTCCCACACTCTTCTCACAAGAAATACAAATTTATTTCACAACAGTTACCCTCAAGCTCGATAAGACGGCCATTTATCACAGCGCTACCCATGAATCAAGTCACATTGTAAAATCGATCATTGATTCACCTTATTCCCTTGTTTTTCCATCTGAGCCACATAATGATCATTAAACTGACCACAGCATGTCCAAAAAATGGATTTATAATACACTGAGCTCAGCCTGAAACATCACGAGAATGGTACCATGAGGAAAAGATGACACAGATATAGCATACAAAAAAGAATATTAATTTACTGTATCTTATGACTCTAACACTCCTTCCTGCAACTTTAAGTACAGCACACTTGGGCTGTGGAGCTAGAAACCATGGGCCCAAGACCTCTTGGCTAGAGTCCATCTCTATGCTTTGTGCACGTGATCCCAGCCTAGATGAGCATGCTGTAATGGGGCTGCTTAGCCCCATCATGACCCAATGAGTGCCGGCTGTGGAGTGGATGTGCTTGGTGTGTGTGTGTGTGTGTGTGTGTGTGTTCCCAGCAGGGAGACAGTGCCTTATGAAGGTCACAACTGCAGCAGTCTGGGGCTCTCTAAGTGAACCCTGGAGAGGATAACAAGCCACATCTAACGCTCTCTCTTTGTGCTCTCACAGCCACTGATCCACCTGAGAATAGTACAATCTAAAACACAGTTAGCACAAAGCAAAGCAAAATACTATCTCTGGATGGTAGGAAAAACACACATTCAGTTCCTCGTGAAAATGCCGTTTCCTATTACTATGGAGAATTATTATCTCGGCATCTTAAACATCAGTCTTGAGCCAAAATGAGAAATGTGGGTGTTTTGCAAAGCAATTCTTGTATAGCCTGTATACAAAAATGGAAAAATGAAGAATACCATTTGCCTCAAGGGAATTTCAGTTCAACCACAGTGTGTGACAGTATTGCCCTGTGTTATGGCCGCCTAATGGACAATGTAGCATTAATTCAGCTTCAGATGAACAGGCAGGACAGCAGAATCAAAAATGAGGAGGGGGCCCTAGGTGTATGAATTATGCATATTACATTACCATAACCCTACAATACACTGTGCGACAAAACAATGCAGTGAAAATTGGGCTTCGACTGAGATATTGAACAATTTCCTACATGGTTCTTGCCTACCTTAGAAGTGGAATCGTATTAAGCTTCCCCAATAACGGCAGAACCCATATGAGATTTGTATGTTAACATCCAGTCCAGTGAACAAAACACTATGTAAACAAGTCAGGGATAATTGAAAAGAAAGTCTCCTGACTGCTTTCCCAGGGACCTATCATTCAGGTAGATGGGAATTTGGTTAAATGGCAGGAGAGAAATTACTTTTTTCATTGATTTTCCTTTAGACATCAAAGGCAGACAAATGAAATGGAGCAATTTGCTTTGTCAAGCTCTGAAATGGTATTCAAGGAAAACATGTCAGAAACTATTATTTGCAATCATGTTGCTCTTATTAATCCTGAGGAAAAATGGATAAATGAAAACGCACAAAGGGATTTACAGGGCTAAAACGCATTTTCAGTTTGCATTAGGCCGCAAGCAGTGGCAAGAGACACATGCAGTCACACAGAGTAAATAAAATGGGAAATTAAAGTACAACTTTTAAACAAAGTTTTTATACAAACATCATTTGAGAATAGGTCTCTTTGATCATTATAAATGATTCAAAAATGAGTTGTATCCAATATAGATTTTAGCACACTATACAATTAAATCATTCCTCTATTTTACTGGCTGGAGATTGAGACTGTTTTTGGAAGAACAAACACAGAACAACTGTCTCGACATGCAGGATTTTAAACCATATCAACTTCATTTTTCATGTCGTCAAAACCACGGTGGAGTCTTATAAGTTGACAAAAAAAATACAAAATACAACTTTGTTTTTCATTTCCAATAATTTAATCCTGAGACTAGATGACTTCTGTAAAGGAGACAGCCTTTAGCTGCAGCACACACTTTCAGTGTGCTGTGTAAAACAGCATGTGGTATTGGTAACTGCTTCTGTTCAAGCCTTGTAATCATTACCTGGCATCTTATTGCCTCTGTGGCTTTTAAAGCTCTTGTCTCACCCCCAGAAAACAGGGAGTTATAGCTGATCTTTTATTAAAACTTTAGGAGAGCGTCCCCCTCTGGAGGGGGCGGAGGAGGAGTGGGACAAATTAGTGTTGACAGTAGACACTTAAAGCAGGAAAATCACAGGCCCACTGGGAGGCAGGAGCCACATGGGGCTCCCCGCCTGTGTAAAGAACACTCCAGATTTCACTTGAGATGCAGTCGCCTTTTAACGGGGCAGGGGGAATGTCAACAGACCCTCTTGAATGAACCAATAAAGCCACTAAAAGGAGAGGATTAACCAGCTGATATCAGGGACAGCGCGGTTTGTTTTGAATGCCGCCCCCTCCTCTTTGGTACAATGACCTGAAACACACTGGGCGGAACATTTCCTTTGATAAGCATGCTGCTACACGGCCAAAATCGTGTAGTTAATTGTGCTAATACTTGATTGTGGTCACAGCAGATTAAACCATGTAATTCTATTCTGACTTCGCTACTACTGGATTGGGTGAAGTATAAAAATATTTTGTATTAATTTGTAACTGACACTAACACAGTTGCTTTCTCCTTACCTCAACTTTTGACGTTTCCCTCTTAACTCTTTTGTATGGTCGTTGCTCTATTATTGCTTTTACTGCCCATTTATCAGAGAGCGCTGCTGTTCGTAAGTGAGGCTACACAACATGAAACAGTAATTACAAGACATCAGGGGCTTTCAATCTCCTCTTAATTTCCCAACAGCTGTGATGAAAAGCCCTTAGTCCAATTAATGTGTCAAAATATGACCCAACAATGTCATGGCCTTCTCACAACCCCATAAACATCACGTAAAAGACAAGGCTTAAAATAGATGTATTTGAACCACACTGACGGCGTTTAATTTCTATAAACCACCAAACAAACAAGCAAAATTGCCCAGTTAGTTGTTTTTCTCAGGTGTTGAACTTCATTTAACAACTGCAGCTAAACGAGGCAGGTTAAGGAGGGAAGCTATGTTGGTGACATTTGATATGAGGACAAATATATCTCAGAGAGGTGCTAGCTTTTAAAGTTAAGGTCTGTAAATGGAGAGTCTGATGTATAGGCTGCAACACGAGAGGATTGTGATAAATATAGGTTGGGCTCTGCTTAAAAACCGCCACATCTTTTACCATTCACTCCAAGGCTTACAATGCACAAAACATTTATTAACAGCAGAGCCCCGTCTTTAGAGAAAATATGTTTAATGCCAGTAAAAATAAAATATTATGAATGAAATCTTTATTAGATCTGATCCTCTTCTGTGTCTCTTTATAGGTGACCCATATGAGGTAAATGATCTGTGATTTTTTTTCATTAATGAAACTTGATGCTATCATTAGCAGTTAATTCACTAATTATTAACCAAGCTACAGAACTTTCTGTCAAGCACCAAGAACTTGTAAACACATGATCCTGTGCATGCCAGCAATGGAGAATTTGCTTGTTCTTCTTTTCAAGCCTGCTCGCAACTTAACTTAAATTTATTTATCAGTAGTTTACTGCTCATGTCGTAACCCTGGGTCAATGCACTTCAGCACATAAATAGCTGATATACTTACTGCCATGATATATAATTTGAGTCCTACAGTATACATCACACTGTCTGGCCTTTTTCAAGCATATGTGGCACTGTGAATATATGCATAACCTTTAATAAACACTTTAATTATGCTCTGTTAAAAACACAATTATCAGTGTGACTTAACTGTTGCTATAATAGTTCTCATCTTAACACAAGGTGTTTTTCCATGCGTCAAGAAGACAACTACAATACTCAGACTAAGGAGTGCAGATAGTATAAAATACCATCTGGACAAATATCAGGTATTATAAAAGGTTGACCAAGAGCTTATCGGTACGCCAAAGTATATTTCAAATTATAGAAAAAATAGTTGCATATCAGATATTTGAAAAGGGCAAAGTACAATTAGTATTTTTGAGCATCTACCCCTTCACTGGAAACTTTTTCTTTCCTATGTCAACCAAGGCAATGTGAGATGAATTTAGGCATTGGCAATGTGCATCTGATTTATTATGGAGAAGGTGAGGGCAAAACATTGAGGGATTTCCCTTTAATCAGATCTCTTAGGAGTCCATGTAGTGGACCAATACCCCAATGAGTTCCCTTTAAAAAAGCCGGGAATATTAGATTGGCTGCACGCTGCCTCAGTTTTAGCTTCAATCAGAGGGAATTGGGGAGGATTTTGTTAAATCTAAGAGCCTTTCACATCTCTGAAAAGTTCATTTCTCTTCATCTATTAACTCTGAATAAAAACCTACCATCACTTATGCATTTGTCCATTTAGAAATCCACAAGCTCGTGAGCTGTAGATCTGAGCCCAAATTTTGAGCTTACGGATGACCAATCACAGAGGTGCGTGCCTCAGAGCTGAACCACAAATGGGTCCTTCACAGCATTGTAAATCAGGACCTCAAAGAGTATTATTTAGCCTCAAGCAAAGAGGGCTTGTTTATCAGATGGTGCCTGAGTCTAGGATAAAAACCTCCCCATAAATCTGGGTACCTTTTATGTGCTCGTGGAGACTGGCTGGCTCATTCATACTTTAAGGCTCTCAAGAATGCAGAGGTAAGCATGGCATCCATGTCACAGAGCACACATAGGATGATGAGTGCCTGGACACTAGTTCTAATGGATGAGGTATGTGAGATCTTCAAACATATTCTAATTGGTCTTAATGCACTCTCAATGAGACCTGTGTCCCAGTGTAGCACTGCTGTGACTTCACTTGATTCAAGTGCAGACAAACAAACCATAAACTACAAATCAGTGACAAATCATAACACTTAAAGGGTGAATTCAAGGTGAATCTTTGGCTTGGCTAAAAGCTTTGCATTCATGATTTAGTGTATGTTGTCACTACACAGGTTCAATAAGCATTGTCAATTTTTCACATGAAGTGTCAGTAGGTGCCACACTACATCCGACAGTGTGCTGCGCGTAAGTTATCACGACTGCAGCGCTCCAGCGGGTAATTTTCTGAACATTTTATTTTGTTGTCTGATATATAGCCGCTCAGATATGGCAACGCTAAACCCCAGATGATAAATCAAACGTGCAGTGGCTGCCTCTGATAACTCAATAAGCACCTGGACTCCTCCTAACATGTCACACCTGCACTTCTACATATACCACTCTCATTCTCGGGCCTCACTGGGGGGCTCAATACACCTGACAAGTGTATTTCAGAAGCCTAGCAGCTGGGAGAGAATCATCATGCATGCTTAATTAGGAGGTTCAGGAACCATGGGAAGTGGTTGGCAATTTTTAATACACAGTATATACTGTATTATGTATTATGTATGCTATATGAAAATCCATTCATTCATATAGCATCAGTAAGTAAAAAAAGTGTGATTTCATTTATGTAACTAATTCATTAACAAAGAGGATTTAATAACTTTCACCACAAATTAAAATGTCTCTGTTAAAATATATGTACTATGCGTTACTCAAACAGCACCGAGTCTGTTCTAAGATGGAAATTATTCCTACAGTATTTTAAACAAAGAAAACGAAAAATTAAAGGTTATTCTACTTTCACAATGCACAGTATTAAATAGAGTTGATTTAATGAGCATATCTAACAAGAGAATACCAAGGGGAGACTTTGTTGATCAATGTTATTGTATACTTTCTATCCAATCAATTTAGTGTCTGCTTAGGAGCCATTACCAAGTGTAGTAAATAGGGGGTTTGTTTAAGAGAATAATAATATACTGATTCACAAACCCCAGAGGCATTTATTAAATTGCATGAAAAAATGTTCGATGTCATATATGGACAACAAAAAAAAGGCCATTCAATGAATAGATTGTGTATTCCCAGACTGTAAACAAGTATTTACGCTAAACGTTGACTTTCAAACCCTCCAGCTGAATCTAAAATTCAGCGGATGTATGATCAACTATTATAAATGTTTATAGTCAAATCAGTTCTTTATAAATTGCTTTTTCCAATTACAAATATTATAACATCCTGGTCATATTTGTGCATTTCCTACCCACAGCAGGTGGTCGATAATTGAAATGATAATTGGTTGATAAGTTTAAAGTCAAACAAAAAAAAAAACAGTAAGTCTGTGGCCATAAAACACTGCACTGAATTCAGAGACAAATGTTTCCTTGAGCCAAGATTTGATGCCCTGCAGAAAAAAACTTACTACAGCTGTGTTATGGCAGTAGTGTCTAAGAAGGCATTTCAGACAGGAGGTTACATTTCCAATGAATTTTTTAGTGTTTTACAGGGCCAATCTTCTAGCCAGTCTGAGAGCATTGCTTATAAGGTGTGACTCTTATCAACACTGCACGAGCTATGTGTTTATCACAGACTTTGAGTCATACACCCAATTCTGATATGAGGTCCAGCATTGCTACAGAGGCTATAAACCCTATAAGGGAGTAAGGAGGGGAGAGGCAGTATGATAACTCAGAGTGTCCTGCTGTAATTATGGTATTCATGAAAAGATGAAATAGAGTGCAGACTAAATCTGTAGCTCCAGGCAAAATCAACAGCTTGGCATTACGCCGTGACCCCTGCCTATCTTGAGGATACGGCAAACATACCAAAACTTTGCTGCTTTCTTCATCAGTCAAGAGTGAGGGAATGAAGTGCATCGATTGCTTGTGATTATTAACTAGACTGAGATAAGCCCTCTCCTTATTATGCAGATTACTGAGGCTCCCCGCTCCAGCATATTGTACAGATGCAAGGGAGCAGCTGCTCTTACAGATGGTGGGTACACGGATCTATCATTATGCCTCCATTGTCTCCACTTCAATTGTTTGGGGGACAACAGAACTGCATCAAAGAGGAATCCGACTGCAATGAATTAAGAAAGAGAAACGAAAACCATCAACTAAATTTATACACCGGAGGCCGTGGAATGGAGAGGAGCGTAAAGCTGAAGCTATTTCATATATACAACCATGGAGTCGCCCAGTCATGTATACTGTACCCAAAGCTGTTGGATGCAGCACTGTGCACCAAACATATGTTGTTTTTTTATTAACAAACAGATATTAATTCAGGACGCAGATATTAATTCAAATATGAAAAAAAAACACCCCAAGCAAAAACTCTACAACCAAATAAATAAATGAATAAATAAATAAATGCTATGGCAGCTGATTTTAGGGGAGTTTGCTCAATTTTTCCTCCACACACTAACTTAAATTTTAATTTCATGTAGACCCCTGCTTGTTAGTGTAAATGAAAGAATCATCATGACACTTATTTGCTTTCAAATACCACACTGTTGACGGCTCCAAAATTTAAAATATTAAATCTTCCCACAAAGCCAACCGCAGTGAGGGAAGAATATGCAGACAGCGTCAATTTTGCCCTTAAGGGGAACCTCTGGTTGTCCATTTGACTCGCCACACCTCCTGCTGTGCACTGCTGAGATCAGGACACTAGTAGCTCCTCTGATCAAACATGACATTACACTAGAGGGAATTACATGCTCAGATTATAACAGAGAAGGTCACACCGAGTTGTAAGTCATGACAGCAGTCTCACACTATTTCGCAGACAGCGAGGGGTAATATTACTTTAAGAATTAATGCAGTGACATTAAGCTGAGCACAAGATAGGTTTCCGACTCTCCTTAGGCAGGCTGGGAATTTAAGGTTAGATGGAGATATCCCTACAATATACAGGAAGTATTTACACATAAAATTATTAGTAAATTTTCTTCTACATGCAGCTGCCACAGTGGGTGACAAAGACAAAAAATAACGTTAAAACACATTCTTTAGAATAGCTCATACTGAATGTCAAACATTGGAGCATATTGATGAGAAGCAGACAAACTAAAAAGCACAGTAGTTATAGAACTGTCTTGTGCTGAAGTCACTAGAAAAAACTAATCTTAGTCTACAACTAGTCATGGTGTTTTTGATTCATTATTATTTAGGAGGAAGAGGGAAATTGAGTAAGTGATACCTTACTGTGATAAATGTTGCATTAAACAGTGTGCACACTGTAATTCCTGGAATATAATATTCAGAATATGTTTAAGATCTGTTAACAAAAATGTTAACAAACTTAACAATGCTTTTGATTGGTAATGTTGAGGTTGCGGACTGAAGAATAAGGTCCATGAAAATGTCCAGCCCTCATTATCCCAGTATTTTCCTGTATGCCAGTGTCAGTATGTGGAAAATTAAGCTCAACCCAGCAGCCACACGAGGCAACTCAATAATGTCCACAAGATAACTGGATTTCATTTTTATTTTATGTGATTGTGTACAAATATCAAGGATGGATCTTGGGTGTTGATGATTTTTGTCTTTGAGTGCATTTATTCTGTATAACAGGAGCCATTGATTACAAAGATAGTGCTTCTTCAACAACACGCAAGATGCCCGCCAGCATCCATACAGTAGTGTGCAGTAATTCCCATAAGGTACAGAGAACTAACATTACTTGCTCCAAATAGAAAATCAATTCCTTAGCAGAATATTTTCTGTTTTCAATATCCTACAGACACTGCTGTCTTCAGATGACCTCAGTATGAATTAATAAATCCCTGTTTACCATCTTCTTTCATACTATGTATTCATTCACTATTGAAGTAGAATTCATGGCATAAATACAACTTGCAAACAATTGCCTCAAAATAGGCACAAAATGCCACCAAACACAATTTGCATGTGGTTAAAAACACACAAAGAGCGCAGGAAAATAAGTAGCTGTATCTCAGTGGGTCAAAAAGCTATATTTCAACATTAATTCCTTAACTCGTATCTGCTGTATTCACATAAATAACAGTTTTCCTTTCTTCAGTCATGTGTCATGGGTGGATAGATTGAGCTCCTGTCAGAGCACAAAGCTCCCCTCAGAAGTCCACATTGCCTCGTCTGTTGTTAGGACCTGGTCCACATGGGGCCAGATTTGATTGGAAAGCCCAAAGGGAGGAGTTCCACCAGTCACAGGGGCATTGTTAGTGCCTCCAAAATGGCCAGAGAAGAATGACTGATTATGCAACCACAGCCAGGGTTACTAATAGGAATTCTATTTGAATTTCTAACATAACAGATGTTTGCTGGGCACCTCCATGGAGTGCGCATACACAGTTATGCTAATTCGCCAGTGTTTCCCTTCAAGTTAGCTCAGAGTCATTAGAGCACACAGCTAGCTTGGATCCCTCTGTCAAACTAATAATTGGCCATTATTGATATTAATTAACATTTTTGCTCTCTATGTCCTTTTTGACCCGCTATCTGTTAGTAAATCCAGTTACTGAGTCCTATTAGGGCAATAAAATCCACGGGACTCTATAGTAGTTGTGAGCCATTTATCAGAGAGAGAACATAAAGCCAATTAGGAATGGGTGTAGACAGTTGTCTTCATTCTCCACTGACTACTTCTTGATCTCCATTATAAATTGCTAATAGGGCAGATACTGGTTAGCAAAGGGGAGGAGGAGTGGGGGGTTGCCATTGCTCACTCCCACCCGTGATGACAGGTGAAAAGGACCCGCAATAGTATTCCTGCTTGATGAGGCTACACCATCATCAGCTGCTTGCTTTTTTTCTCTCTTCAGTCTTTTTGTTGAGGGGCTTCATGGTGCTCCTTCCTCTCCACAGCTGGTCAATCATGTTAATTGGTCTAAAAGTAGAATATTACAGAAAGCCATTAAATTGTTGATCGTTCATCCTCCAAAAGTAATAGCTTTTGGTCTCTCTGCTATTATGATGCAATGAGCATCGGAAACACTGTACACCACAGGTTTATGGGCTCAGATCAAGAAATCCTAATAGGTGTATATTGACTGGTTTATTTTCCACAAAACTCCAAAGGGACTGGTGGTTGCAAGAAAATATATCAAAAAGGCTATCAACAATGGTTGGGTCTTCTGAGTAAAATCAATAGTGAGCCATAGATGGCTTGAGTTTTCACAGTTCTCTCTCGTCATTTAAAAAGACTGTAGGCTATATGATGCCTGGAAGGACCCATGAGATCTTTGTAACATAGCAACCACGCTATATGTTTGAAAGGATACAGATTAGTAATTACCTAATCTGTTTTGCCTTTGGTGAAAACACTGTGGGCTGTTGTTTTGAACTTGATAGTAGGTTATTGCTGCTCTAACCTGACACTTTGGGAATAAATGGTTTAGTTTTCTAGAACAAAAGAGCTCAGTAGCATAAAGAATCATGAGTTGTTGTTGAGGCAGGTAGTCTAACATAACCTATGTGAATAACAATTTATGTTCCTGCTCCCTAAATCCAGATGCTACCGTAGCAGCCCGGGTTTATGACAAGAGGTATAGCGGTCCCTTAAATGAGCAGTATTTAATAGCCTGGTTTCAAGTGTAAAGGCTTTCTCCCCTGTGCATTACTCCAAGAACCTAATTACAAGTTTCATCATCAATCATGAGCATTATTTATTCAGTGAAATGAATTTCTAATTAATAACTGATGAGCATTATGGCCTCGAAGACTGTAAAGCAATTAATTATGGTTGGCAACAGGGAATATCCCTGTAAAGGACTATCTGGCGCACAGTCTCAGCACAGCGGTGCCAACAGGCTAATGTCCACAAAGAAGAGGCACTGGATTGTTTTTGCACCTAGGCTTTATTGAGATAATTACTTTCATGAATGTTGTCTGGGGGCTGTCATACTGTTGGCGATGTAATAAACACTGAAAAACTGTATCTAAATTTTGTTAAATGCTGTTTTAAACTGCGATCTTCTGTGTTCTGTGCTGCCACCCTCTATCCTCACAGATGTTTTCTTTTTGTTTTTGGATTTTCTCCAACTGCAAGAGGGCCCAGAGTGCATTTTTAGGCGAGATACTCTTAGGCGTTTTTTTTTATGAAGAACATCACACTTTAAAACATCAGGGGCACAATCACTATTCCCATTTCTGTGGTTTCTGAAGAAATTTCTCCTTTAAGATTAAAAAAGTGCAAAGGCTGGATTGGCTGCTACTGTACATGTTCAGAGTTGCATCACACAGCTACAATCCAAGCTTAATGATGAACTTAATGTCAATTAGTGACTCATAAATCATACAAACTTCAGTAGAAATTATATACAGCCTCACTTCATGTTAATATACAAAATGTAAAGTTAAAC
This sequence comes from Oplegnathus fasciatus, assembly GCA_003416845.1. Classification (NCBI taxonomy): domain Eukaryota; kingdom Metazoa; phylum Chordata; class Actinopteri; order Centrarchiformes; family Oplegnathidae; genus Oplegnathus; species Oplegnathus fasciatus. The sequence continues at coordinate 616,134 of NTHP01000044.1, read as the reverse complement.
CTACTGTACATAGAACCCCACATTATTGTTAGCCTGTGTGTTTTTATCATGTTGAAATTACTTGTTGATCATTGAACCAGTATTGCTCAAATGTTTACCTATTCACTGGTTTAAATTGCTGTATTTTACCTGCATTTATGCAACTTTCTTTCACACAAGAAGATGAGACAGAAACACTGGTGGAAAGAGATAATTACATAACAGCATGTCTGTAAAGATACTGTGGATTGCAACAAGAAATTCAACAGTCAGCACTGATTCTGCTTGCCTTACTTCCTTCAGGAGGGTTTTACGAAGAGAGGGTCAAAAGTTACAATACGCTAAAAGTAACTCAGTTATGGAGGCAAGAGTCTGTATCTTTTTCTGTGGAGTATTATGTACTGTCATTCACAAGTTATAGATAGATTTTTCACATCAGTGTAATTGTGCTGTGTTAACCTAATTATTTTCAAGGTTCATTTCAGTTATACTATCTTTTCAATAAGCATGGGTCAGATAGATTGGTTAAAATTAAGGTAGATTATTATACATCTTCATCAAGACATTACAATAACATAGACACATTATAGAAGAGACGCAAAGAAAGTCAAAATGATGATGAAGAACCATGAGAGGCTGTAATTCTTTCATTTAGAAAATGGAAATCAGCGAAGCAGCTCTTTAATTTATCTGTTGTTTCAATTCAGCACAAATTTTTTGCACATTTGTGGCAGGTTTTTTTTGCATATATTCATCTCACACACAACTCTCTCTGCACAAAACAGAGATGGATTGAGTCATGCATGGTTGTTTGAGCCATCCAGAGTAAACGTAATAAATGTGCATGACTATAATGCTGAATTGCAGCAGTGTCTTAATGTGTGTGACTGCTTCCTTATGGGTTGAAAGACAATACAGGATTTGTGCAGGTCCTTTAAGTAAGTATAAAGTTACTTGTTGTGAATACATGGCACGTGCCCACGTGTTATATGGCTTGTGTCAGGTTACATATCATTGAGATTGAGACATATGTCTGTTTGAGTAGTTTCTGTTCAGACTTAAGACAATTTAGTGTGTGCATTTTGGACGTGCCTCTGTGTGAACATTGGTTTATTCAAAACCTATAGTTTCTTTTCTCTTTCTGTTTTGTGTCGAACAGCAGCATACAAAAACCGAATTGGCAACATGTCCTTTGGGATTTTTTTTCATTGTTTCATTCATTTTCTTTACACATGCTTTTTTTCAGGGTCACAGGGGGCTGGAGTCTGCGCCACAATGACTTAGTCCGGCCCTTCATCCCAAGTCCAAACCATAATACCAAAATACTTACATACCATACACTACATACTAAAGGATGTACTAACAATATCTGTGCAACAATGGATGTCAATCACAGCTTTTAATTAGAAACTTATTAGAAAATTATAAATCATCACATGAATCCAGTACAATAAAATTGCTACTTTATTTCATCATTTTGTGAACTGTCCGCAGAACTGTCATGTCACAACTACTATTTTTGTCTCATTTCCCTGTGAGGAGTGTCTTTATTTCTGTTGTACACTGCATTGTGGAACCACAAATTACTTTAGCACGTGAGTTGGGATTTTCAAATTATCAGATTATCAAATCTATTATTAACATGTCATATAGTAACTATGCATTCTGTTGTAGCTACTCAACAATGACTTAACTATCTTTTTAAAATATATCAGTACAATATTAAAGGGACTAGTCAGTCTGTGCAAGCTATCCAGAAGCTTTATAGAAACAGGGAAAGCGGAATATTCATAACACACCAACATCAAGATTGTGTGGGTGTGCTGTGTGGACCAGAGCAAACAGGAGATTCTGGTAAGACCAGAGTGAACACACCCCGCTAGTTACCCAGCTAGTTTACTGACATTAAACCAGAGGCCTAAGTCGTCCTATCACCATGCTGCTAATGTGTCCACTGTCACTGTGTGTTAAGTTGTCATGGCACAATTTTCAGAAAATGCTAATTAACCCAAGTGTCCATTTAACTATGGTTTGTCAGAAACCATAGCCCACTCGATCGTCAATTGTTCTCTTCACACCAGAATTGAACACTGAAAGATAAGGTAAAGACACGGGACAGTCCATTGCAGGATGCAATCTGTTTGCAAATATCTGTTCAAAAAATTATGTATGTTTTGGCTCAAGCACGATCTCTTAATGTAGCAATGTGTAGCAACCCATGCCTGTATTTAAAACAAACAGAAATAAGTTTACTCTACTGATTCATGCACATTTTGACATACGTCTTGTGTAGTAATGGCCACTGTTTGTCAGTTGTGGGTTGGCCACTGGTTTTGGTTCTTTTGTCTTTTAACTGTATTATACTTTTATCATTACATGGATATATTTTGTATTTTTATATTGTTTTATGTTTGTGAAAGAATTGTTTCACAAACATGTTTTTATGTTTGTGAACCAGCTTTCCTCAAATTGCCACCCGGGGGACGGACAATTTGAATTGAAATGGGAACTGAATGGAACGCACAGCCAAAACTGCAGAAATTAACAAACCTAAACTGACTTTATTTGGTCCTCATTTCGTTGTTATTTGCTAAATTAAAAAAAAACTGATAAAACTGGCAGCAACACTCAAGTTAGCAGGCATAATTACATTACACTACAGTACACTGCTAAAACTGTGTTGTATAGAGTCAGCAACGCAAAGATCAAGCATGTCTGATATTGACGGGACTCGCTCCATACACAGTTGCAGTTTGCAGGAACAGTCGGGTGCTAGGCCAAATGAGTAGGCTACTCTTATTTAACTGAGCCTATCAGACACTTTCTCTTCTCTTTAGGCCAGGCAGTTTTAACGAGCATCCAGACCGATCTCAGCACTGCACTGAAAACTTCAAAATGTGGTGGCCGTGTTGCTTCAGGTACCAATAAGAAGATGAAATACAATCCAGAAAAACCCATTGGAGTAATAGATCCATGAATTTGAAGGTTAATCAACAACATAATTATTAATGTCCATTAATAATACTATACAGTAGGATTTAGAGTTGTTCCGATTCTGATACCAGTATCGGAAATGCCTCCGATACTGCCTAAAATGCGGGATCGGGTATCGGCGAGAACGGCAGTCTATGCACCAATCCGATACCATAATTTATTTGCCCAGAAAAAAAATCAACTTGTTTCACCGGAAATCAAATCATCTTCGCCGCTCCAAAACAGCAGCCTACACAGCAAGTTGCACTGTGCTGCTACCATGGATGTATTATGGCTGCCTCTGACAACTACTGTTTTAGAGCAGTGAAGAAGAACTGATTCCAGGTGATTTATCACGTGACGATTACAAACAACA
>NTHP01000044.1:601269-612793 GCA_003416845.1 Oplegnathus fasciatus | reverse complement strand
TTATTCCTAGATTTATTTATTTATGTTCTTTTTCAGTTAATAAAAGAAAGCTCTGTGGCATCCATTCTCTGTATGTATTTGTTCATGTTTTACAAAGGGTTTAACAATGATAGCAAGATGTCTATTTTTTTTATTGAACTGGTATCGGATCGGTACTCGGTATCGGCCGATACCGCAAGTTCAGGAATCGGTATCGAGAAGGAAAAAATGGTATCGGAACATCTCTAGTTGGATTAAACAACTCTGAAGCATTCTTTTTATCCTCCATCTCACTGACTCTCATGACAAACAGGAAAAGTACCCTGTCCATGTTATGAAGTAATCTTTTGCATGCGCGCATTTGATCAGCAATGCAAATTCAACCACTTTTCAAGCATTTTCAAGGTGCATTTTCAAACTTTTCCAGCACCTTACAGCTGTGGTAAATCATACTCTAATCAATTAGGCTCTCTCTGACTTATATTACTTCTTTATCTAAAAAGCGAACTATTCAGTCAGATAGCAATTCATTATATCTTATAAATTCATATAAACCTTGAAAACAACACATACAAATTAAAGCAATTTCAAGGATTTCCAGCACCTGTACGAAACCTGATGCAGCACCTTGCCAGATGACAACGCCTAGTGTTGCACTGACACATTTGCTGCATCAACCCAGTCGCCTTACTGCAATGAATGAGGGGCTTTCTTCATGCAGTGCCAGTATCTGTCTGAACCATATATACAGTGTTAAGTCTGAACACAGTCTTAGTCTGGTGCCTATTCTGCCTCACAAGCTCTGCATGTACATTGTTTACAGGGCCACAGGCTATATTTGTTGCCTAACACAAGCTAGGAAACTTCTGCACAGATAGCATAAACCCAGGATGATAACTTTGGCAACGAAAACGCAGGTGCTTTGACAAAAATCGGTGTTTACTCACTTCTGGCCTGAATGGAGGTAACATTACTGGCCTCAGAACTGGAGTTGGCCCCCTGGCACAGTGCTTTGGCTGCCCACTGCTCCTACATGTAGAGAGGGTCAAATGTTAAGGACATATTCACCCGCAGTATGTACAACTTACGTTAACTTTACTTAAATTCACTTGAGTTACCATTGAAGTTGTTTCCAGGTGAGAAGCACTGCACCTGTTGAGCTAGCTAGCTAGGTAGCGTTAGCAAATTCTCGCGAGCTAATTTAAAAAACACGGTTGCTTTCTTCCAGTTGAATCTTCTTCATTCTCTCCTCTCACGCACCACAAATGTACTTACTTTTTTTTTACTTCCACTGTGGTGTTAGCTAGATTAAACACATATTAGCTTACTTCTCTACCGTGATTAAGATAGTTACATGTAGCCTAGCATTAGCACTGTTTGACATTGGCGGAGAAAGTCGTGTTCTGATTGGATGAAGATCGGGCTGAAATCCAGCGTTCCTATTGGCTGATCGTAAACGAGGCAACGTTCGTCTCCACTTGTTGTAGATGTTGAAGTCCTGTAGACAAATACATCAATGCATATACAGCTATACTTGTTTAACTAGATGTAGATGTTGTTATACATTGTTCAGTGAATGTGCAACACATTCAGATAAGCCTATCAAGCATTTTACAATATTTTAAAGCAGTTTAACCCATAATTCCAACTGCCATACTTGAATTTGTTCTAAAATCTTATCTTGTGCATATTTACAAAACAATATTAGCAACACTTTCAGCAATAGTATTTAACTCTGAAGATAGATTGAGTATTTTTACAGACTACCTTTTATCAGAGCAGTGTGTGTTGTGTGTCAAGTGTGAAATAATTATATTTCCCTTTTCTCTTAGTGGATTACACATGATTGGTTGAATGAACTAGCTGTCGAACTAGCCAGAAGTCAGCGGGTCAGTTCATTATACATTATGCCACTTTTACAGCACTGCCAGCTCACCACTGAAAGTAGATACTCTGTGTCATCCTTCAAGATGAGTGAGACACATAGCAGAGACAGGACCGTGCACACCCTGTAACTGTCCTTCTCTGCACGTCTTCAACACACACACACGCATGCACACACACTGAAAGCTCTCGTCTTTCCATCTGGTAAAGTGGGCTGTTGTGATTGATTTGTGGATTTGCTCTCTCTTTTTTTTCTATCCATTTAAGTGAAATAATGTATGGAAGCAATCTGGCGACAGACATTTTGGAAAATCTATTTGAAATCATTTCAGCTGAAGCCATGGCAGTTTGTCTTCTTAGGGGAGAGGAGCAAAGTATAATTGTCTGCAGTCTAGTAAAACACAGTATAACTGCCATCACACTTGACTGAGCTTATAGCCAGCTAGTCCCATGGCCTCTAGAAGATAGAGCAGTTAATGTTCCCTTTTATTTTAGAGGATATGTCACTTGTATCGCAGATTTATACCATGATACAGCAATTTTGTCCAAACAGATGGATAATGGTGTCACCAGCAAAAAGCCCTGTTTTTATTGAGTTTAGAGCATATTGTTTAGATAGGAGAGTGTGTTGAACAGCTCTGCCAGCGCTTTCTCTCTTTATCTCTCTAATCTTGCCAGTATTAGATTTGATCATTTTTGTTTGAAGGAGGAAAATGTGGCTGTAATGGCTTCCTAATAGCAAACACAGGGGATACAAATCCAGAGACCCTGTTCTGTAGTGCTTCCATAAGCACCACTGATTTATAGAGGTCTTTATGACAGAAAAGAAAATGATCTGCTGCAGGTATAAATCAGGTGAGGAGTAGGAAATTGAACTTAGATATCATCTTGTCAGATGCTTAATGCTCTTCCTCCTGTCACATTCGATAGGACCAATTTGGAGAATCCTGCAGAGGTAAAAAGAAGACAATTAACAATGACAGTGTGGTAATAGATGAAGCTATAAAATGAACCTGCTGCCTGCAGGATGCTTTGTATGATTTCCACATGAGGTAGTGGCAGGGGTGTCTTGTCACGGCCTTCCATTTCTTCTCTTCCCTGTTCTGTTTTTGGTGGTTTCTTGAGCATTCCCCATACAGAAATATGTAGTACTTTAGTGAAAAAGCAGGAAAACAAAGAGAAAGAAGTCATTTTTGTGCTTTGACTCTGCTCTATAATTGAATTACTGTCCTGCATATGACAGGACTTGTAAATTTAGGTTAACCTTGTTTTTATGTTATTGATTCCGAGTGCATGTTCTATCCTAACGTTATATAAAATTAATCAATACATCAATTGTCAAGCACAAAAATTATGTATGCACAGGAACATTAAAAGTACAAGCAGCCAAAATAAATTCTATTGCTGTGTTGGGAGGTAATTCAGTATGCTAGCATGTCAATCTTAAGTTATGACACTATGATGAAATACATATTTTCATGTTGCCTTTCTAAAAGTGTGTCCTCCTCTAGTTTAGTATTTAATTAAGGTACAACAGTGGATTGTTTGCAGTAATAATTGTCAAACTGTATGAGTGCTCAAACAGATGTCATCGCTCAGTGGTGTAATGAGTTCAAGATGGGACAGAGAATGACAATGCTCTCTGATCCCTGAATGTCACTCTGGTATAAACTACAGCACAGTGCTTTATTGCCGGCATCATGTATTCAGCGGCGTGCATTCGTGATTTGACAGCTCAAACGTGGGGGGAAAAAAATGGAAACCCATCCATCTGGGTGTGTAGGTTTCAAATGACTTGAATTTTAAAAACTAATTTCTTGGAAGCTGATGACCTTTTGTGAAAAGCTACTCAACTTTGTCAAGTGGCAATTCAAAGCCCAAGCAGCTAAGGAGCTACAGTAATAACCAGAGATCCACTGCTCGGGAACCATCACCCCTCGAAGCTCATCAAGCCAAGCTCTTGCATAATCTAATTTGATTTTAATGCTTCTCTGAAGGAGATTGTGCTCTTATTACTGTGTAATGATGCTGTTGTCAAGAGCCAATGGTGATGTCTGATACCACAACCATGTTAACAGCTTCTGTGACACTCATCTCAGCATTTTCCACATCGTCTCCGATGCACAATGGCTTGTGCTGTATATTTATGACTTTGTTGTTCTTCCTGTTGCATTCTTCTTCATGGTCGACAGAAACATGGTAAATCTTTAAAACTCCCTTCCTTATTACCTTCGTCTGATATGGTACTTTTTTCGTATTCAGTACAGTAGATAGAGCATAACGATGAAGGCCTTCGCTGAGATGAGGGGAATTTTGAAGTGCTCACACTCGGGGGCAGCAAATGGAAAAGTGACAAGCCTGGTGCACTTGTCTATTTTACTTATTCTGTGCCTCTGTTTCATATTCCGCCTCGCACCGTGGGGTTATTTTCCTCCAGGGTTCAGGAGGGCACGCTCTTTCATTTCTTCAGAAAATTGTTTCGCAGGATTTCAATCTTTGGCTGCTAGATATGACAAAACACAATATCAAGAACACTTATGTTTCTTATCTGCCATTTTTTCTGGGTATAAATAAAAGATCAGTATAAATTTATGTCAAGTGGCCTCGAATGCACATGTGAGAGATGAGTATGAAAAGAACTATGAACCTTGGGACAGCCCCACTGTACATTTTCATCGCTTGCTCAAAATTACCTTGGCACTGGGGCTTTGTATGTCATTTGTCATCCTTGAAAATCAATTAGTGTTTCCATGATAGCAATCCAGATGTAATCCTTTGAGTGTTCGGACACAAAAAACAGAGTGTATCTTTTGTTTTCACATTATGTAAACAGTATTTCTTTGGATTGTTCATGTAACAGGTTGAGATGACGGTCAATTAGGTGCAGACCACGACGACTACGGTATAAACATCCTGATCGGAAAGTTGAAGGGCCATCCCAAATATTGACTGTGCCTAAACAGGCCTTTTGTTTGCTCCCCAATAAAAATCATTTCACCACAAAAATGCTAGTAACAGAGTAGCTGTGATACTTTAAATGGCAAAGATATTTAAACTACCGTGGAGAGCACAATTTTACTTTTGAAACTGTCTCTGTTCAACCTCTGTTTATCTCTGTGAAATTCTTCATGCATTATATAGATAAAAAAGCCAAACAAAAAAACGGAATGTTGTTACACCGAGTTGAAAACCTTGCACACAAATAATAATTCTACTGACTATGAATTCCAAGCTGTCAAGAAATGATTCAGTGCTGTGGAATCAAAAATATTACTCAAACATACATTTTCAAACCACATAACAGAGATATTTTGTGATATATTACTTATGATGATGCACACATGTACAGGCTATGTATACTGGACAACCTCCCAATGGTGTGAAAACATCCAAACGTTGTCCTATTGATGTCCCATTTTTTTCCCCCGTTTGGCTCTTGTCAGAGGTCAACCTCGAACAGCATGCGGTGGAATCAGGCGTTACTGTCGATGTCACATTGATGCATTACAAGGCCCAGGAGGTCACGTCTCTGTAAACATACATTATCAAAACCCATAGAAGATGTGGGGTGTTGACCTCACCAATAGTTTACGGTCTATCTTCAGGGGAAAAGGGTCACGTGACGGCAGAGAGCAACTTTGCAGCCGCAATGACTTTCTTGTTGCAAATGAAGAGGGTCAAGCAATCAAGACTGGCCGGGCTCTGTGTCAGCACCATTATCTTACGCTGTCTGAAATGATCAATGAGCTAAAATAAAATGATCACAAGCTAAAATTGGCCTGCTAATGAAAATGGACTGTTTAAACATGCTCCTTGGTGAGAAGCTGGCCGGAGAAGGAATGGAGCAGCAATTTAAAACACATGACACAATACGGGTAGCAGGAATACATGGGAGCTGCTGTCATCATGTCGGTTCACATGTTAGTTTGACTTGTTCTAGTCATATTTTGAAGTAAATGATGAATCAATTATGTGTTCATAGCAACATCAGTCAAATAACATGCACCTCTATTTAAAAAAACACATGCATCCATGTGATGGATGTGTTGTGATCCTGAGCACACAACTACACAGATGTTCTCAAAAGTTTATTTAGTATTATTTATACAGATTCAGACATTCAGCAAACACATACTGTCCGTAAACATTTAAATGACTTTATTGTCTATATGTAAATAGGTTTTATCGACAATACTCTGAAGCAGAGACTTAAAATATAAGAGGCACTTAGGACAGGTGCACAGTACTGACAAATCTCCTTTCCTCCCTTTTAGCAATAAATACATACTGTATGTGCATTCCTATTATGGTACCATGGTTGTGTAAACATGTTGTTAGCACCACTGTGCTGCAGAGTACCTTACTAAATACTGTCATGAAAAGGCACATCATTATAGAAAAATATTTATAAATAATTTCCCATAAATAAAAATGTATTTTCCCACAAAGTTTTTGTTATTTTGCTTCGACAGATTCCAATTAACCCAGATAGAATAATGTTCAAAATTCATTGGAAAATAAAGACAACATGGAGACAAGGCCTTCCCTATACAAAATCAAAAACAACTAAATTAATTCAGCATAATCCTTATTGCTGTCAATACGATGTTATGAACTGGCTGAATATGTAACCATAATGGAAAGGTGGTTTGTTTGGCAGATGCTATCAAATGGTAGTGCTATGCAATTTAATATTTAATTCATTACTATTGCTAGAACTATAAAAGCAATTCTCAAAAGAAAGGACATTCTGTACTGTAAGTTGAAAATCACATCAACTGCCAACTTGTTGCTGTGTTATTCCAACTCACGGCATTTACTTACAAGTTAACTCACATTTATTACAAGAAAACAAAGTTCCAGCCTGACTTGTGTTGAAATCACTACTCCACTGTTTTATTCCACCTCCATGGCAGACAAATCTTGCTCTCCGTCAGATTTCTCAGAGGGCAGATCTTGTGACTCTGGGGTGCTTTGGCTGTCTGACACAGAACTGGGCTCTGTGGTTGTTGGTGTGCCTGGCTCTTGGGTGTCCGCTTCAGCAGAGACATCAGCAAGCTTGGTTTTCTCTGATAATTAGGGATAATTTTCCAGTTTAGATTTGCACGCATTTCAAACAAGCATACAAGACTCAAAAAAGAAAGGAGGAAAAGAAGAAAAATGAACACTACTGTATATGTGTACAATAGAATTTAGAATTTTAACATTGTATTTCTGAAATATAATAATAACATTTGATTACATGCATGATCATTACACTTTTGAGGTACATGACTTGTGTGGATAAAACCTGCTTGAGTGTCATTATCACCTAAAGCAGACTGGTCGTCATCTACGTCAGCACCAGGCGGTGGTAAGGGTGATGGTATGGGTGCCTCAGATGACATCCTCAGTTCGCCAGTGACCTCGGGGAGTTTGGGTGCCTGAGGCCTGGTCTTTCTTGCAGGGTTCAAGAAATAACAATACGCACATCGGAAGGCTGAAACAACACAAATAAAACATACATATTGTTTATGTCACCTCGCTAATACATTCTCAAACAGACATAGATTAATATACATGAATATGAACCAATGACAAAAAAATGCCTGAGATGCATAAACACTTCAGATTGATGTGGAGCGCTGGTTTGCATATTCAATCTTGTTGCGTTTTTGCTTACAGGGGTCGGTAGTGGCAGAGGCATTTAAGAGCCATATGATATACTACGCTGCCAAATGCTAGAGGGCAAATGAAGGCGCAGTGTTTGATGGAGACTGACAAAAGAGTGTTGTGTTTCTCTAAGTCTTACCAACGTATTCAAATTCCTCTTTTAATGCCATGCCGTTATGGGACAGACACTGCTGACATATGAGAGCGTATCTATGAGGAAGGAAAGACGATCCAGTTAAGACAGCATACAGTACTGGGACTGGCATTAGATTACATAAAAGATCATTTTTCATTAATGCATAGGATGACACTGTTTGCAGCTCATGAGAAGCACAAGTTTTAGCAAATCACCGTTAATCTTGGGAGATTATCAGTATTTTAACAATGATTTCCATAGCAAGAGGGAGATAGATCTAGCAGATACATATGGAATATCTATTATATAAAAATGATTAGATTACGTCATTTTAGGTGTTGCATCAGCACTGCTTTTTTAGAAGTCGTCAACTATACTAGCCAAATAAAAAATATTCCAAGATGAGAAACTGTATATGTAAGTGTATTACTGAAAAGAGATCGTTTCTGTTCAAAAATAGAGGTTGTGTACCTGTTCTGAGGGCCATCTCCAACAAGATACTCAATGACTCTGTCCATAGCGCCTCTTTCCCTTGGGAGCACAGGTCTGGCCAAGGGCGGGCCTGGGGGGTGCATCCCTGTTAAAGCACAACATCAATGCCTGTTACAGACAGTCTGCAGTCTTGAATACACACTGCAATAAACTGGGGCTGTTCACAGTAAAAAACGTGAAACAGTGAGGCTGAGACTCACAGTTTACTGCACAAACCATGATGAATTTTACAAAAACCTGCCCCTTTTTGTTAATGAGTTAACGCTGGATCTCACTTGCAAAGCACGTCCAGAATCCCTGCTGTGTTGGTGAGTAGTAATTAATATAATCTAACATCAAGAGCAATCATAGCAAGATGACTGGTCATTTCTGTGAGACTTGGCAGAGTCTCAACATCCTGCTGGTTATTAATTTACCAACATATGGAAACTCTGTGGTGACTCTTTGTATCAAATTGCTTTTCACTTTCAATTTTCCACAGAAGCAGGTGATAACATCAAGTCATGTAAACCATTTGTGAGGTGCTCCCAATGCCAAAGGCAATTTCACCAAGCATTAAAAGACATTTAGTGAGATTCCACCACCATTGCCCAGAGAACAAACGCAGGTCTGGCTAATTAATCATAGTTAATGTAATCCTGATTCGTGCATACCTCACAGTTGGCATTCCACATGGCAATTACAGCATGCAGCTTCCTCTAGGAACACATTTCCTTTACTGTTTGCACTTATTTGCATCTTCTATTGAGTGTTCATAGTCCAGAAATAATTTATATTGAATATTCAATACCTCTACACTCCACAGATGTCTTCCATATACAACAACTGTTCTATGGAAAGTTTTTCATCGAGTTGGCTGGCCAGCCATGGAAATCTTTAAAAGCAACCAAAGATGTAAGGCACAGGCATCATATTCTTGAGGTAAATATATCAAAAGTTAGTTTCTAATCTTAGTTCACAATCATACCCTTGTTTGAGAAAGGTTGGACCTTTTTAGTAAGATATTTGAAAACTACACTCATATAATTACCAATTACAACTACTGTGTAACATATACCACCCTTGCTGACAACACACACCACAGAGCCTTGAGCAACTGGGGACACAGAGCCAGGGAAGAGTAAATCACACCTTAATCGACCACATTATGATGTGGTCCCCCTGTGTGCAGGTAACTCACCGACTCCTAGAACAGGTGTTCCAGGGGTCACAGGCTTCCTCATCAAGCTCTGCTGAGCAGCTATAGCCGACAGGCTCCTCTCTGGGGGTCCACCTGGAGCAGAATGGGAAGATCGTCCAGGATAGGTGGACCCAGAGGCAAGAGGAGGGCGGGCAGCAGCTCCGCTTGCAGGATTCACCACCACTGGGGGGGTCTTTGGGATGACATTACGCTGGCGGAGCTCTTAACACAGAAAACATTGCAGGTTGTTTAATAATAGTAAGAAACGCCAGAGGAAAGCAGGGAAAATAGTGCCATCTTCTTCTCACTGCTACCTTGTCCTGGTTTTGGAGTCATATGAGGTCCAATTGGAGTGGATTCAAGCTCCTTTAGACAGATAAGAGAGGGCAAGAAAATGATTTTATGTGGAACATTATGAGACAAAATGATTTATGCTACAAAATAAAAATAAAATAACTCACAATTTTCTTCTTGGATTCAGGATCAAATCTCTCCAGAATCATTTTAGCATTTTTATATGTTTCAGTCTCCATAACTTCTTCAAGCTGGAAAAAAAAAAGACATTAAAAAGTATTATAAGATAGATGCTTACATCATTGTTTCAATGCATTGCACAAAGAAATGATTCCTTTGATAGTTCTATTGAAGAGTAATTATTTGATGATCATCTGATGTAATTAACAGGTGTTTAACGAGCACACATTAATATCTAAGAATCACCTACCATAACATTATGAGTAAACATGACTGAGAAAGGGCACCAGGAAGTTACTTCACTAAATTGTACGTCTTCATTTAAAATAACTACCAAACATTTCTAAATGTTTACATATAATATGAAGAATAATTACATTCACTACTTCGATAATGGAGAGTGTGAAAATCCATCAGCCCTAATTATTGAAAGTTATTAGACTTGACAGAGGATGACAAGCAATTTCTCAGATTTATTTCTTTCCTGCACTAAATGCTATTAATTAAAGTGACATTAGCAGAGTGGTTTACTGGGTTAAGTCACAGTACCAATCAAACTGTCTGTACAGATTCTAGATTAGCAAGTATCTTGCAAAATGCTGACAGGATCAATAAGAGCAATACTACAAGGCTTCCTACATAACTTGCAGAAAGACATGCAAGTCTTCACTTCACTGGAGACCACTAGACATCAAAATTATAATGTGTTCTATAGAGATTATGAGTTACATAACACGTTTCTCTCACTTATCTGATCACGGTACAAGCCACAGATGCATGACAATTGTTTTTTGAAATGTGTCTTTGCAGATCTCTCAAGCTCACAGAGCTAATTTCAGGGACATTAGAGAGAAAATCTGAAGGGTGTTTGTGGTGCTGAAAATCACCACCAACTTAAAAGATGTAATTTTTGTAATATCTACTACTGCTACACTAAATGCCATAGTGAGTCTCAACAACAAAACATATAAAAGTAAATATAACATGCTTCTTACTAACTTTGACAACACCCAACTGCCACTCATCTCTGAAAATAATTTGGTTTTCTAAAAACATGGAGCAGCAGCTACACCTGACCAACAGTTTTATCTCTGTTAAAAGAGGCATATTTGCATACCAGAGAGAAACTAAGAAAATAAGAGGTTATTTAACAAAATATAGATTTAGTTTTTCTTTAAATGACTGTTTTGTTTGAAATGATCTATCATTTGTTCTACGCATGGACTCAATAAGCCTCATATTTTACAGGGTTTTTTTTTTGTTTTTTTTTACAATTGGCTCAGAATGGGAGAAAACAAATGAGGAAATAAAAATAATCAAATGTGGTACTAAAATTTAAATTTTTTGTTCTCACCTCGAGTGCACCCTTTGAAACATGAAAAGAATCATGTGAACTGACGTGTCAAATTTGCTCAAAGCATTTCAGCTTTGCGGCATAAAAATGATCCTTTGAAACTATATAAACGTGATTATAATGTAGAAAAATAGTGAAAAATTCTTTTCAGTACTTTTGTGATTTTGGGGCAACTCAGTCCGTGCTTACAGAACAAGATGTTAGTATGTTTTAACCTGAAGTGTCACAGGTATCAACGCTCTGTTATTCTTTTGAGTGGAAAGCAAAAGAAAACTATGGATCAAAAATGACTAATATAAAAATGTCACTTACTATTTTCCTTTTTTGGGCTTTAAGATCCTCTAATTTGTCATCTGGAAAACAAAAATTGGAA
>NTHP01000044.1:567317-601250 GCA_003416845.1 Oplegnathus fasciatus | reverse complement strand
AAAAAAAAAAGTGAAAATTCAACACCAATTTGAAGATTAACAAAAATAAGTAAGCTATATATAAGTAGCAAAAAGGATCTTACTATTTTTTTCAGTTCTTCGTGAAAAAATCATTATAAGCATTTTTCGAAGTAACCAAACTCTAAAGGGAAAAGAAAAAAACAAAAAGGTTGTTTGGTTAAATTGTAGTCACAGTTAAGCGAAAATGTAATTGACTATCTTGTACTTATTATTGCACTTACAATAAGGGAAATATTACGAAGGGAAGAGACAATATGAGCCGCCCCATCAACTGTTCAGGCAGGTACCAGAAATACACAACTATACACGTGATCAGGTAGAGAAGAGACGAGTACAGAAGCAGTCGCCCGACCCATATCTTCAACTGCCTTTGATACTTCTCACTGTATTCTTCAAGAGTCTGTATATCCTGTAGGGAAAATGAAATGAGCGTTATATATTAGTGCACAAATGTGATCCTATCAGCATGACAGTGACTATGGTTGCATGATACAGTTTCTTCATTCAAACTGCAATCAATCCAAGAGCCACAAGAATAACCATGATTGTTTTGCACATATTTAGAGCTTGGTCTCATGTTATACATAATAGTGGAACACAGTTGATTGCTTTGAACATTAGTTTGATTATTTTATATGCGATTTTGCATACACATTTTCCATGCTTTGATATATATAATAATTATCAGAAAATTATTAATATTGTGATAATATTGTATCGGCCAAACAGACCTTTCTCAACTTTTTTGAGAACAAATGCAAAGTGAACATAACAGAAGGATAAATACTCAATATATATAAATATAAATACTCAATACTCTAAAAAAGCCAACAAGTGAGACTGAGGAAATTATTAGAAAAGTTCCATCTTCCACTAATAAGAAAAAAGCATTTTTCCTACATTTTATTTTTTTATGGTCGGAATACATTATAAAAAAGAGACAGCACCAACACATCACATCTATGTAAGTCAAAGTAACTCTCTATGGTGACATGTTCCTGCTCTGAGGTCTGGATCATTAATGTTAAAGTTATGTTTCCCAGTAGGGCTGGGCCATCATCCTATATACTTTTTCCATAAATATTTTAATATAATGTAATTCAAATGTAGTACAAGCCTTTGATATTGTACATTAGGGCAAGTTTGAAACTAAACTGTGAATATTTTAACAGTTTTATTTTTCTTAAGTGCAAACTTGCAGCTCAGTATTTAATACTGCAAATCCAGTGTTTT
Source organism: Oplegnathus fasciatus (assembly GCA_003416845.1). Taxonomy (NCBI): domain Eukaryota; kingdom Metazoa; phylum Chordata; class Actinopteri; order Centrarchiformes; family Oplegnathidae; genus Oplegnathus; species Oplegnathus fasciatus. Next base: position 599,996 of record NTHP01000044.1, on the reverse strand, counting down.
CACCACTGCCTTAACGCCATGTCTCTCAACAGTGTGGATGGGCATCATGTCTTTACATTTACATACATCTGTTAGGATTAGCTGTTGAACTTTTGACAATGTACACCAACGTCTTTAGCAGGACTTAAAATTTAAAAGGTGAACACGCAGCATATTAGGGAAGTATAATCCAAACTTGGCATTAACTGGTGGGAGCATAACAAGTAAAAGCTTTGTTTGGATCATGATCAAATTTCCCTTCTGGCAGAAAAGCCAACTATTCATGTAATTCAATATCATTTTACAACTAACAAATGGCTCATTCATCTTTTGTTTTTTAAAATATGGAAAGGTTTCACCACTGCGTTAAAGTGCTGTTTACCCCGTCCAAAAATAGCTGGGCAGACAGAATGGGACCCCTCTGGCCACTATGTTTCTACTGTAACATGTGTGTCTGTCACTCCAAGCCTTGGATAAACTGATCTCACATTCAGCCTTACAGTATATCATGCATGTGTTTGTGTGGTGTAACAGCGTACATGAAAAATGATCATAGCAACAATATTCTTTCATAACAGATGACAGGATTTTTCTAGAAGAAACTAACAGCCATCTCTTCAAGACTTCAAAGCCACCTGACCTCTTCAGTATATGTGTAGTGTCTCTTGCTCCAAGGACAGGAACCGAAAATAGCCTAACACTAGCTTAACTGTAGAAGAGCACTAAAGCCCCCTCAGTCAGCAAATGATTTGGCAGTCATTGACAAATCTGTTTACTTATGGTCAAAAGATGTATGCTTATACACGTCTTTCACAGCACTGTTTCTAGATCAAGAACAGGCTTAAGTGATGACTAAGTACCAGTGAAATAAATCAATATATATCGACTAACTATACATCCATAACTTATACTTTATTTTGCCATATTCTGAGAATACCACACACATTTATAAGATGTTTTATCAGCATGTTTAATTAAAGGAAAAGTGCAGTTTATTACAACTTGGGTTTTATTTTCACAGCTCTGGCGACTGATCAACCATCGGTTAAGACAGGGCAACAAAGCCCCAAGTACACCAAACTTATTTGGGAAGTGGAAGCCAAGGTGAACAGCATTTTTTAGCGATGTCACCGCGTTCCCAGATCTATGCAATTACTTTACGGAGTACAGTTTTATCATAAACAATATAACTGATGGCCAAAGCTACCAACCCAAGTTGTAATGAGCTGCAGTAATCAAGTCTGTGTGGAGAGAGTCTGTACACAACATGTGGGTGTTTCTGGACTGTGTGGGCTTCATAAACATCATTGGGCATGATTACACTGACAGATGCCTTTGGTCAGTTTTAATGATAATGCTTCACTTGTGTTTCACTCATTTAACTGACAGCGGGTGCCTTCTGCAAACTTGGACGCACCCAACCCCAAGGGAGTTATTGTGAAATACTCATAAATGTAAACAGGGCATAAGAGAATAAAGAGAACATTGTTGAATTTCTCACAAGGTACTTTAACCCTTTTTTTTTAACTTCAGGACCACAATGGGAAAAAGTGGTAAATGTATAGACTTCTAACTGAATCACTGTGTGTGTGTGTGTGTGTGTGTGTGTGTGTAACTAATTAAATTTGCTAAAAAAAAATCCAACTGTTGTTTTAGTAATGTATGTGAAAGTGTTTCTTGTTCATGAGTACCGACCCAGAGTGCAGGTTAGCATGTCGAGCATGGATTTGTCATGCTTTAGTAAATTTATAGCACGTTACCTCACACCTTGTGTAAATATAAAAGGGACAAACTTCTTAAATTAAACTATACCTTTCAAATAAAATGTGTTGTATAGAACTCAAAACAGTGCTCCTGGCAATCTAACAGACAAGTCTATGTTTTATTTAGGTAAAGCGTACCTTATCGATTCCTTCCAGTATCTCCACAGTGGATGGTTTAGCCTGTAAGGCAAACATTTTGAAATCCCAGTGAGAGAGAGAAGAAATGATGACGTTTGACATAACAACAGTGCTGTTTGTGCAAGCAACTTCTTGAAAGTATCTGGAAACTTCCTGTTTCATCTTCCCTCTTTTGCACATTTTGTGTATGTATCACTTGTGTGTTCTTCCGTTGTTGGTGATATAATTTAGTTAGTCTGCCAATATGCAAAGGAATGGTGATGCCTGGAGGACTATTAACATAAACATCTGAATTGTGACAATTTATGTAAATCTACCTAAGCATGTGACCACTATTTGTGCCTTAAGTATGGTGTGGTAGAACTAGTTGTAAAAGTCCACCATATACTTCAAAACGGAAATCTTATTAAATCTAAAGTTAAAAAATTACAACTAAATTTGTATTACATAAAAGTAGAAAGACATAATCAATGAAAACAAACCTTCCACCGTGAGATGATAGCCCCCATGTTGATAATGAGGGAGTGTAGGATATTTTATTACTGGGCCCCTCCTCTGATCTTCTCTCACTGATAACCTCTCCACCTGTTGACAACAATGAAGAGCTTGAATACACACTCAGTTTACAAATTACTATTAGGTACATGGAGCTAAAACTGATGGTGATCCAACATTCCTGCAATAAATCCTGCCTTCATGAAGGTTATAATGTTCAGCTTTTGATTAAACTGCTTTAAGGAGGTGTTGATTCAACTTTGGAGGCTGTTTGTGAGGCTGATGAATTATAATGTGCTGTACTAATATCCTTCTAATATGTAGTCTAAACGAGGTGGACAAAATAGTCTAATCAGTATAAAGCAATACAATGCAACAGCACCACAAATAACTTCCTCCAAAATGACCTCAAAGTTTCATCCTCTCACGAACTGTTTATATTATAGCCTTAATTATGTTTTATTGCAGGGCTGCTGTATTACACTGCTTCACGTTTAGACAGCATTTAGCATGTTTGAGTTTTACTAACTAGTTACATTCAAACATACAATAGGTAAGACTGCCACATACTAACTAACGTAACGTTCATAACTTCAACTTCAAACTCTTCTGGCGGCTATATACAGTATTGCGATTAACTGAACTTATAATAGTGCTCATATGTCATTTGTGAAATTCATCCAAACACCGTCTTTACAACTTTAACAGTGTCCAGGCTGAACTTAAGTTACCCTTGCAATCTTAAATTAGCAAACTTAACAACTTCACTTTATGTTTTCGGAGGCAACTCACATTTCATAACGACGTTAACTGAAATCACCGGTAACCTAACGGGACCCGTTACCTCACAGGGAGGCTTTGTCGTGTCGCTATTTGCATCAAATGTTTCCTAAATAACTTCTTAACCCACTAAATTCATCAATGCAGTGAACCGGGAGCGTTAGCATTGCCGCCCCACTAGCTAACCATGGTTAGCTAACCGCTAGCTAGTAATGCTAATACTTGTGCAGCCCGCAGTTCATCACGACAACTAACAGCTAACAGTCGTTGCTAACTTAGTCAACGGTCGTCCCGGCTTTGTATAAGCACGCTGGACCGAATAATGCGGCTAGAAAGTGAATGAATAACAGCCAAGTGTTTCTGAAATGCAGGGGGGGTATTTACCTTGGCAGTTGCCCGGTTTCGACAGCCTGTGGCAGGACTGCAGTCCGTCTGTCTTTAGACGGAGGGTGTGTGAGCCAACATGGGGGAGTGTCCAGTGAAAGAGCAGCGTGGAACATGAGCGCTGCTGGGCCTTCACAGGGACCCGGTCTGTGTCTGATGGGCCGCTAAATGTTCATGTTATAATGTGTAAACTTAACTGGAAGCGTGCGCAGGAAAATAAAATCAATCTTTCTGTTTTGAATGTAATGTGTGACTCTGTTCTTGGTGATAAGTATTATTGGACCACTTATCTGGGCTAATATTAGAAGTATTAGTAATAGTAGTATTATGAGGAGTGGTCAAAAAAGGGAGGACTTTTAGTAAGAGCTGGGCAATATACCAAAATACATAATTTAGTGTATGTCATTTTAATCTTAATGTGGATTTTTGAAATAAGTCAACTGACATGCGATACGAGAAAATGTGATGTATTGATGATTTTGGATGGAGGTCCTCTGTTATTGTCAGTGGTGGAAGAAGTATTCAGATCCTAAAAGTATGTTAAAGTATGTAAGTAAAAGTACATTTTGTGCAATTAAATGGTCCCTGTCAATGTTTTACTATTATATCTGATGTTTCTGGATTAATATCACTGCTGCATTCATGTGTAGGTTGCATTTTACTGCTGTAGATGTTTATGGTTGAGCTAATTTTAACTACTTTATATACTGTTTAATCTACAGCAATGCATCATGGTCTATAAGATCATTTTCTCAACCCATAAAGGAACAATTAATCCTTCAGTTTATCAGAAAAAGTCACATTCAAAGTCACCAAATTTGGAGATACATAGTTTTCACTGAACAGGAAGGTATGAAAAATTGTAATCTGAAAAGTAACTTGTGACTAAAGCTGTCAGACAAATGTAGCTGAGTAAACAGTACAACATTTACCTCTAAGATGTAGTGAAGTAAAAGTATAAAGTTGCATAATATGTAGTGCCTCAAATTTGTACTTAAGTGCAGTACCTGAGTAAATGTACTTAGTTACATTCCACCACTGGTTATTGTGATAATATATATCTTTTCATATTAGCCAACCCTACCAGTAGTATTAGGGCGGCTGTAGCACAGTTGGTTGACCATTGATTGGCCATAATTTGCAAGGCTGGTGGTTCAATCCAAAATTTTTCCTCTCCCCCCATGTTGAAGGGTCATTGCACAAGCCACTAATCCCAAATTGCTTTCATAGTATGTGTATGCTAAAAAGTGTCTGCCAAATGGATGTAATGTAGCGGTAGTTGTCATGCTTTTTGCAGATTAATTAGTTTAAACAGTGTCGACATTGTCGCTACAATGGACAATGCTGTCTTTGATCTGTTACAAATACAAAGCAAGCATTAGGTTTGCACACAAAATGCATGAATCACATGTCCTCCACTCAAGTCCCACATCTACTCCAACAAATATTTTGTAACATTTTAAAATGCCAGTAGGTATAATTTCCCATATTGGTGTTTAGATTTGCAGGTTTAAAACATAAAATTACAAATCCGACTTAAACAGCAGGATTCATTAGTGAGTGAGCACAGCTCTGGCCTGAGGGTGCTCATAAAAGCTAGAGCAAATTACAAAAAGCCCATTATTTGGTGAAAACATAGGAATAAAAATGGACTAAACAATGGAAACAGAAAAAAGAACATGTTCCAATAACTTCAATGAGTACGAATTTATTTGCTTTAACAACAGTTAAACACCACACTTTTGCTATTTAATTAAAGAAAAACTGCTTGGACATCAATTTGTAAGTAATTCACTGCAGATGAAATAAAAGTGTATCCAAAGGACAACACCATATCTACAGGTAAGAATCTTTATGATTTCCTGCGGAAGAACATGAAAATCTCCCCTCAAAAGGCAACTGATGTGGTTCAAAAGTAAGAAGTTTAAGACTCTTGGTGGGCCACCAAAAATGACTGCAATTTGCTTTCAAGAATTACAGAGAAACCAGCACCTTTGGAAGATATACCAGCTCATGACCACCATCTCACCTGCACTATTTTAGTAAGTAAAAGGACTTTCTTCCCTAACTTTATGTAAATAATTTGAACAGAAGTAATCTAAGCAGGCTCCGTTTCAAAAACAAAACCATCCCTCATGTACAGTGCCTCTAAAGCAATCTTCTAATGCATTTAAACAAGTTTTTGTCTTTCTGCCTTTTCTTGGTATGTGAGGAAAATGATATAAAAAATGTTTGTTTCTCCTACAAATATTAACCTAATTGTCTAGCTGGTCACCAAAGTCATTAGGATACATTGTAAAGGAACCATGAATGTCTATACACAATTTTGTGCAAATCCATCTTTTTGAGATATATCACTGGATGAGTGAAAACTGACCTGCTGATGGTGCTTGATAAAAAGTCAGAGAATCATCTAAGTCATTAGGATTCATCCTCTGGGCACCATTGATGTCTCTACCTAATTTCATGGCAATCCATTATTAATTTTAGTCTGGACCAGAGTGGTGGACAGACTGACGGACAGACCAACACTGCCATCCCTAGAGAGCCACACAGCTAGCATGGCCAAAAAGTTAAAACTGGTGCTGTAAAGTTTTGCCCTGGTGTTGGCAGCCCATGGTTTTTTGGTTGTGGAAGAAGAAACGAAAACCTGGAGCCAAAAATGAGCAGAACCCACACTAAATGGCTGAACAGCCAGTCAGACCACCACTGCTTCAACATGATCAGTCATAAGGGCCGACTAGAGCTAACAGACACACCACAAAACCACTTGCCAGTGGTCGACCACAAAGATTCAACAACGGCCAAATGGCGCTCGCCGGCTGATTGTCAGCTTCATATTTTAGTTTCTTCTCTGCTGAAGCCTCATCGGTTGGCAGGGCTGAGGTGTTTGCTCATTTAGTAGATGAGGGCAACTGTCCTTTCCACAACTTTGATGTTTGTGATCAAGAATAACAGTTTGTGCTTTGATTAACAACTAAAAAGCTGATTTTAAAACTACCTTTTAAACTGTCCTTGCAGAGCTCTTTTGGGAGAAATAATGTATACACCTGTACGCCCTTTATCACAGCCTGGTATAGGAAATATGTGCGGAGGTCTGTCAGTCGTGAGCAGTGAAAGACCTTATTCTGTCTTGGTCAAGAAAAAAAAAAGTATATACACACTACCTCATGACGACAGTTTGCATTTAGTGCATGATTGGAAAAAATAGTTAGCTTGCCTGTTAATACAAGTAATGACAGCTGACACTGACTGCTGATTTTTTATTTTCAAAGAAGTTCTTTTTTTCCCTTTAGTCAGACAGGAAACATGGGAGGAGAGGGAGGAAAACAGGCAACAAAGGTCCACTCTGGAAACTACTCAGACATTGCAATTGCATGGTATGTGTCTCATTAAGCCACCAGGAAGCCATGATTTATATATAGCCTTTATTTAATCAGGTAATCACTGAGATCAAGATCGCTTTTGCAAGAGCGCCTGTGTACAAAAGAAATTGTTACACAGCGAAATCAGTCACACAGAAGCACATACACAACAGCATACAGACGTCAAAGATTTTTTAATGAAAACCGCAGTATTCTTAAACATTGATACTATAGACTTAAAGTATAGCAATACTGACCAAGAGGTTTTTTTTCTTCAAGCTTTATGTTAATGTACCAGTTGCTTCCATTGTAGACAACACCTGCATCTTGCTGCCACTTCCTGTTACTCCCTCCAGAACACCCTAAACAAAAATGGCAAGTGCCAGTTTGTCAGGTAACCCCTGGTCAAGGACATAGCCTGAAGTGAAACCTGATTTCTACAAGGATCAGAAACATGTTAGTTAAGTTCACCAATTACAGTTCCTGTGGACTCCACATGATATGCCCTTTTCCCAGATGTGTTAGAGGAAAGGCAGTACCTTGGCTGAGCTACAGTATATAGTACTACTTGTACATGGTGTCTACAACATCCTGACATGGAAAGTATAAATTCATCTTTAGGAAACTTGATGACCTGAAACAGGTGACTGAGTCAGGTGGCACACAAAAGCAGTGAAACTTGCAGGGCATCAGTGGGCAGGAGTGGCATGTTGGCATGGAAAACAATCGATTCTGGTTGTCTTGAATCAAGGGGAGAGTACTGAAATGCCCACATGAAAGATGCATACTAAGAGAGCTTGTTCCATTTTATCTCAAGCATGGGCAGTAATGTGCTGTCTTGTTTTTCCCCCTCCCTCAAGAGTATAAAGTGCTTGCTTGCTGCATGACAAATACCACACGTGATGGAGATTCTCCACATCATGGTGTTGCATTTCAAACCTTGAGTGTATTCATGTTTGTGCTTGTACACCATAGGGAGATTTGTCATTGCAGCTCTTAGCAGCCATGTTAGTCAGTCCTAAACAAAGTTTGAAACATACATTAGTAGTTGGGCCAGTAACCTCAGCCAGACAAGCAGTCTATACTTTAATGGTAAGCTAAGCATTGCTAACAGTGTTGCAATATCACAGTATCAACTTACCTTGTCACTTACTAGCTCTCTGGTCCTCTGGCAAAAGGATGTGCAGAGGCTCTAATGTCTATTTATACTTCCTGGTTCTACTATGTTTGAGGAACAGGGGTTGGAACATGTGTTTATTTTTGACAAAAGGGTTTTTCCTGAAGCTAGAGGTTACATAGATGTTTGTCTTTGTAATTGCTCGGATATATTTGAACACAATTGTATAAACTGTAAATCTATCAGGCTAAATTGTCTGTTTATGTGTATGCATACAGTGAGCTTCCCCACTGGTTGTTTGGTCCAGTCCCAGTTAGGTGTTGGCAGGGTATTTAAAAGGCTGGTTGCAGGTGTTAGTGTTTGCTGCTTTTCAGTTGTGTTATTTGGCTACACATGCTAATACAATAAATTCCCTCATTAGAACTGAACCAACCCTTGCCCATGCCTCTTTGCTTAGCAAGAAGCCCTGGCTACAAATTGTGTTTAAACTTAACATGTAAATTTTTTTTAATGCTGCGCTGTAGATGGATGTATTCAAAACAAAGACATTTTTATGAGTTTCTTTCTAATGTTTTACTGAGATTTGGAGTAGGGCCTAGTTCCAACAAATTGCAGTGGCCACAGCATGAGTAGGCACACTTTGTTGTGGCTGGCTATGCCTGGCTGTTGGTTGGCCACTGATTAGCTGAGTTCATAACAGTTTGCAAGTGTCAGTGAAGAGCTTTGTAACAGTTAAGCAGTTAGGTCAACCTAAATGCATTTAAAGTTTTTTCTGTGTAAAGCTAAAGCAGTTAGCTTGATAACAATGTGGAAACTTTAGCATTAGTTTAATTAGCTAGTTTTTACTGATGATGGTAATTACAGCGGCTCATTTTATGGGTGATGGTAAGCTTACATTGTTCTGATTTGATGGCTGAAAAAGAAATATGGTAGGGAACACACATGTGTATCATTGCAGCTATTGCTAAGCTAAATCATGTAGGCTTGTTAGTCCCTACACTATGAATGTCACTATGGAAGCATGACCATAATTGACTGTTATGGTTGCTGCTGTGATTGTTGTTGAAATGGATGTAACCTTAAGCACGTGCAGTGGTTGTGCAGGTGCAGCAGGGTGTGCCAGTGGTGGTCATAGCAAGTAAGTGGCTGTAGCTAGATACTGTTAGCTTGCTGTTCCTCCACTGCTAACTACACCATCAGTCCTTTTAAAGCACTTTTTTGTGTGTTCACTTTCAGGAATCCATGCTTTGGATTGGCTGGTTGATTTCATCTTTAGTTGATCACTTGCCCTGGTTTCCTTGCTGAGGACAAGAAAGGGCTGACTACTTTTATGTCAAGTTCATCACCAGGGGGCTCACCGAAGAGCAGACATCAAGGAAGGACGACGTGCTGATGTGGAACCAAATGCACCCATGTCTGAAATGGCAGCACAAGGTGAGTACACAAAAAGAAACATCATCCTAGTTCAGGTGCTGCATCTTTCAAACTATGCATTTCAAGATGGTCAAAAGCAGTCAACAAACTTGTCTGTTTCCAAAGTCTCCTCCAAGCATTGGCTGAGAAATGCAGCCTTTCTTTTGCCCAAACTTGGAGGACATGTTCATGTACAGTCTGCACATATACGTACATAATATACATGAGCAAACAGAGGTAAGTGCGTCTGTGTAATCAGCATGACATTGTGTTTAAAGCTGTTATAGCAGAAGGGATGCCACTCTTACTAAAATGTACTTCATTAGAGTAACGTGAAATATGGGTTGAGAGTTGTGGGCTATGGTGAATGCTATACATGTAATGGCTCTACTGTTGAGATCTGAGGTTGGAGGTAAAGAGGCCAATGATTTTTGGAGGTAGTGTGTAAGATATGGAGCAATGTTAAGGAAAGAGGGGGAACAGAAGAGTAATTGAATTATAGTTTTGTCGAATAGAAGTTGGAGAGCAACAGAGAGTTTACCTATGACGGTCTTTGCTGGCAGTGTGTGTGAATATGAGAGGGGTGTTGGTCAAAGCTGGATTTATTGTCAATTACAAGGTACTACAAACTCTACTCGCAGGACGTCTGGTAGCAAGTAGCTACCACATAGCCACAATGTCCCTGATTGGGGTCCAGCTGGGGACCTTTATTGCAAAAATGAAAAAAAAAAAATTGATGCTTAAAAAACAACAACCTAATTCTTCAGATATTTTGCTGTACCAAGCTAGCTTTCCTATAAAATGAAGTTAAGTTCATGAATATAATCCAAAATAACATACGTGTATTAAGCCATTGTGCGCACTGTTGCAAATGTATGACGAGGACTTCTTTAGGGCAATATTTTCTGGTATTTAATTCAGATAATTAATCCCATATGGTTATTTTATCTATGAATTGTTTCTCAGTTGAATTTCCACAAAGTGTACTACATATACCATGATGTAAGATTTTATCCATATCGCCCACCCCCGAAAATGTATCAGTTTTTATCTGGATATGAGACACTGTAAATACTGCCTCAGTGTATCCATGATCCATCCTCAACTGTTTATTTACTGAGTAGGCAACACTGTGATGCTTACCTAATGGTAACGTTCAGTGTTATGCTGCCATAAAGAGTAATTGTGACGTGTTCTTATCTGTGTGATTGTGAGCCGATTAATTCTGTTAGAAAGTTGGCTTTTATTTTCTGTTAGTGTGTGATTATGAAGTGTTCCTCTCTGTGTGATTGATGTTTCTCTCTGTTGACGTGTCCTGACACATTACTGTTGGAAGTGTTTTGTTGGTGAACCTTGCCAAAATATAGTTGGTTAACTCATATTTTTAAACATTTGGGCAACTGACATGTTTATTTTACGAAAGTAGCTGGGCAAGACAAACATCAAATGTGTGACCTGTTCATTGTTAACCTGTTGAGGCACCGACAGAGTTTCATTGACCAGATAAATAACAGTCAGTGTGATAGCTGCCACACTTACAAGTACATCAGGATCATTGTGCTCATTTCAACTGTGACATACTAGTAATATTGATTTTTTTATTTTCAACTTTATTTGTTGCCAAATTAACAATGTACACTAGCAGGATGTAGACTTTAAAATCATATCAAAACAGTGTGCTAAGTGCAATTGTCAAAATGCTAATATACTCACAATGACAATGCTAACATGCTGCTGTTAGCAGGCATTGGGTGTACTATGTCCACCATCTTAGTTTAGCGTGTTAGCATGCTAACATTTGCTAATTAACATTAAGTACAGCTAAGGCTGATGGGAATGTCATTAGTTTTGCAGGTAGTTGGTCATAAACTAAAGTTTTGATCCGTTGATGGCACTATAGATGAAAGATATCACAATTGATCGTGTGGGGAACAAAGAATGTTTGTACCAAATTTCACGGCAATTCTTCCAGTAGTTGTTGAGACAATTCTAGACACTCAAAACCACAAATGTCAACCTCATTGTGGCGCTAGAGGAGAAGTCATTATAATACATCACCACATGAGAACCATGAATGTGTGTACGAAATTTAGTGCCAGTCCATCCAAACGTTGTGGTATTTCAGTCTGGACCAATGTGGACGACCAACTGACCGTCAGACCGATATTGACATCCGTAGAGCCACATCGTTGGCATAGGTTAAAAAAAGGTTGAAGGTCTGATAGAGGATGTATTTAGTCGTATTTTGCAGAACATATGATTGCCTTTAATACACCGAACATACTGATGGACAGCAGAGAAGTGTTTCTACTTTTTCCTGGGAGGAAACTCACCATTGGAATCTGTTTGCAACAACTGACACGAATTTAAGTTGAACACAGCCACTGTTCGTTATGAAGGCAAGAACAACCAATTTTTAGAGCTGCCTTTCGAACATAAGGGAGTATTTGATAATGAAAAACTTTTGGCGTAGAGTATCACCATTAGTGCACTTTCTCTGCTCTCGATCCACCCTGCCTCCTCTTTTTAGCGTTATATGAATATCAAATTTTCAACTTCCTGCCTTTGCAACTGAACATGAACCTAGATCGTTTTAATGTGCTCGAACGAACAACCAGTGCTGTTGTTTATGGCAAGACCGTTTCACCTTTGTTTTTATTAACTGAATGAATCTTGTTTTGTCTGTGTGGTGTGTAGTTGATCTGCCATCATCAGTCAAATATTTTTTACTTCCTATACTTATATTTTGTGGTAAACAGTGCATACATGCAGTGTATGTATAGATACACTGTTTATATATGAATACACAGTGTGTATACACATTCATCTTTTTTTGTAAACAGAGTAGGGCGACCCCTACTCTGTGCACATGTTGTGGTCATGTGCGATGTTACTGTGTGACTGGTTTTAGGACACTCTTGATATGGACCAATGATTTAAAATAAGTTATAAATAATATAAGATATTTACAATGCATTTAAACACCTGAATGGTTGAATATGTGGAAACAGTAAAGCCAATACAAAGTAATTGTACACAATTTTCATATTTTTTTTGTATTCATGATCCAGTCAAAATGTAAGAAATGATCCTGCATCGGTGCATAAGGAGATGTGTCATTTTTAAGCACTCCATTTTGATTTGAACATCTTCAGATAATGGGGAAGTCCAAACACTGAAGTGGTCACTGGGGAGAAAGTACTCTCTTATGGGAAAAAAATAAAAAGTAGCTGCACACTTGTTTGAGTCCACCAACCTCTATAAATGTGCTCATTGTCAAGAGCATTGATTTAAGCATACTTAAGGTCAGGATCCTTTCTAATCTTTAGTCTTATTGCTAGAGAAACAATCTTACTGGTCTTTTACATAAACCTTGAATAATTCAAGGCTTCACTTTTACATATTTTGTGTAGCTAAAATGTGAAATAAGAAACCTCTGGGGACTCAGACTAATTTAAGAATTATACCAGAGACAGGTCCACAACTCATTGACTGTATGAAAAGAACCATAGAACTGACAATTATTTATACTGGTAAATGCTGTCTCACAATGAAAGAAAAAAGTGTTGACTTTTAATCATATGATCAAATTATGGTGGATTAAAAACCAACCCGAAATCACTCTGACTTAATGGTATGTTAAGATTGTAGCAGTTTCCAGTGGGATTGGGTTGTGTGTGCTGTTAAACTTAAAACCTGTCAGAAGTTCCCACAGAGCACCAAGTCATCTACATCAAGTCCACTGAGAGGAACAGAGTGAATCTCAGTGAGACAAAGAATTAACATCGGATCCCACATTTTCAGAATACAGACTAGTGTTTGGTTTTACATGGAAATTGATGAGGCGTATATAATTGTGATTTTTTTTTAATAGTGGGTGTAAAATTGTATGTGACATGTATGTAAATTAATTTAAGTGTAAAGGTTCTTGACAGTTTTCACACATATTCAGTTGCACCAGAAACTAGACGTTGTCCCACGTAAACCTCATTCTTAACAAAAAATGTAAAGAAAAAAAGACTAAAATGTGTTTGTTGTTGATGTAACCAGAAATACTTTCTACAAAGAAAAATAAAGTAAAATAATAATAATAATTTCAAAGGTACTACTCTAAAAACTGTCATTTGGAGATGTTTTACTTTTTAAATTTTTAACATAATGAAACAAATATAATATCAAACAAAACCACTGTTTATAATATAGGTGTCCCAGGCTGTGTTTCAAGAACAAGACAGAAGAATAGGAATTTATTGCACCACCTTAACCGTATCCAGAGCTAAGGACCACTGGAAGATTTAGTCTTTAAACCAATAAAAGCAATTTCCAAAGATAATTGAGAACATGTTTCAATACATATGCATGAAAAAAGGATTTTCCATATGACCGACTCCTATGCTCATGTAATTGATTGAGGGGATGACCCGTTCTATTAAATGTTATTTGAGAACCATCAAAACGCGCAAAATTGCAAATTGCCCGGCTTGTATCTGAATTAATACCTCATTCATCATCATTATGAGTTGATAAGTTAATTTAACCATTTCATTCTGTCTTAATGAGCTATAGTTGAATTAATGTCATGTAATATATGAAAGTAACATTTGAACAGAGGCAATGATTTGAGACAAACAGAGCAGAGACCACTTTAGAAGCATAATGGTGGCATAAATCTCATCAGGCTGCACTTCATGTTGCTCGTTTTTGTTACATTTTGGGGGAAAAAATATTCAAGCTAAATATGTATGAAAATGATATGAACAAAGAGGATTTTAGGTGTGAAGTTGCTGGTGTGCTTTTTGGCAGTGTTTGATGAGATTTGATTGATTTCAGTGTTTTGATGTAACAGCTGGTATGTCACTTGTAAATACTGCATCAGATTCAAATGTGGGGACAATATGTTTTTAAGAACAAGGCTGAGCTGTGCTGGAGTTGTGGATATAAGTTCCTGCTCAATATAGGAGCAAAACATGTAGGGGTTTTATCACAATAATGTTGTATTTTAGTCCTCACTGAAGACCCCACAGAGCTGCCAGCCCTTCATCTGGCGTTGAGTGGCTGCATTTGACCATTAGGGGTCTGCGCCTGTCTTCTAGTTCCACCTTAAATGCGTTTTGGCCCCGCTTGCTCCCTGTAGTTTAGGTTTTTTGTCCTCCCGCAGCAGCTGTCACCCTGCATTACTCGCAGTCAGCTAAATGAAACATTATTCTAAACATATGCATCGTAATCAGTCCGGTCACACTTACAAGAACACGCGTTAATAAGGCAATCAATCACTCTGGAACAAGCAAGTTGTTCTGTAACAGCTCATAAACAGTGTGTAATGAAGAATTGGAGGTTAGCATGACACGGCGCTGATCAGATAATCAATGTCAAAGATGCGATGAATGTCAGTAAATGTAGTTTTCATGTCGTTTCTATAAAATCCTCAATTTACAACAAGCAGTTCAATTACCCTGAAAATACAGTCAATTAAATAGGGGTGATTGGACAGTAGGGGCAGGATCATCGATCTTTGCATTTCTATCTCGCTGCTGGACATTTAATTTGGTTTTTCTATTAGCACCGAAATAAAGAAAATATAAAATATATTAAACAACCCAAAGATTTATTTTCTTGTCAAAACCCATTCAGCGAAGGTGACAGACAGTCCTCTGCATTATGATGAATTCTTTTTTCAGTCCTGCACATTGGATACAAAACTAATCGTGTTATTGTGGGCAGTGTTTTTCTGGCCTCTTGTCTTTTCCTTTCCACACCTCCATCTATCTCAATGCTTTTGTTGTGCGGGTTGCAACCCTCGCTTTAGTAAAGAGCAAGGAAACACGGTGATATATCACGCCCATATTTGCTGCCCTAATCCTATTTCTTTAATGGGGACGTTCAAAAAAGCAACTTATCTTAAAGTCCCGTGGGGGCATTCTGGTGTAGGCTATATTTTAACCAAGTGCAATTAACGACAGTATCAGCTCGTATCATTTAGAGGTAATGTAAAAATAATGGTAAATTATAGGGCCGGAATGACCCGTGATGGCAGGCCTCATATTCCCTGCAGCTTTCCACGTATTTTTAATTAATATAAGACGCTGTTTTCTATAGAAATGGTGTCACAGCACCTAAATAAGCCTGTAGGATGTCTTCAGTGTCGGAGCTGAATGTTCTTAAATATGTAATATAACATATATAATATGTCCTTAATATGTATATATAATGTTTACATTCTTTCAAGCAATTAGAGTTGAAGTTTGTTAACCTGCTGTAACGAAATCCAATTTTGTTTATTTTGCAGCAATTTCTGTGTCATTAATGTCAACAAGCAGAAATGTGTAAAGATTTTTTTTTATTTATTTTCCAAGAACAAACACGATCAATAAATAACATGATTTACATTTCATATTGCACATTTTTTTTCAAGTTAAAATATTTAAATTCATACAGTCATTGATATTTTAAATACAGAGATATAGAGTTATAACAGAGACCCTAGGGACGGAAGGCCAATACTATTTTCATCAATTAATTTCAGTGCTTGTTTGTCAGCCCTTTTTTTTTTTTAAAGCCTCTTTTTTTTGAGTGGACCGTAAAGAAATGTTGTCCACCTCCAATTCAGTCTTAATTTAGCACGAAATTACAAATCATGAATTTTGGACCATTGGTGAGTTTACAGGCCAATTTGTAGGCTATCTTGTGGTCCTGTTGGGGTGTACATCCAGTGTTTAAACATTAAAAAAAAAAACACATTCAGCAAGTCACACAAAATAAATTAAAAAAAAACCTGTGTTTTTAAAAAATAATAGCCTACCATCCACATTTCATGAAGCATTTTTCCAGGGCGATCATTAATTCAGTTTTCAACTATCAGTAGGACTATCCATGATATTTGCAAAATATTTCACGATTTACAGTTCACATGTTTTATAATTAACATATTGGTGATGTCCCAACAGGAACGAATAAAATAGCACATAGCCATTTTTACAGGCGCAGACAGATTGTAAAAGCCAGGCTATTTTGTCTGAACCTTCGCCTTGCTCAGTCCCGTCCCTGTGTGTGCTGAGTGGAGAGGTCCTAAAGGGATTACACACTTATGAAAATACTGGATTTGATATAATGAGGTTCAGCAATGTAAATAAAAAGAGGAGGCTGCTGTATGTCGAGGTATTTCCCATTATCAGCAAACACGATTTGAAGGGGCTCTTTGTATGCTGCTCTGTGTGTGTAATATTTAAAAAACCCCTACATGTGTCAGATATTCTCCTTATCCAGTGCATTCTATGTACCAGGACTGTCGCTTTGTTCCAGCTCTTTTGTATGTCTAATGACTTCCCTCCGCGGGTTGTTAGCACTTGACAGCGGGTCTCAAAACGAGGAACTTTCTTCCAGCCATGTATTCAAAGGAGCTCCATCTAGGTACATGATTGGCAATTTTTGTCATGATCCTCTCATTATTAACATAAAAATTGACACGAAAGACGCGGTGCAAAATGATATGCACCTTCTAGCTGATTAGGGGTGTCCCCACAGAGCTGAGGCCGGGTGTTGGAGAAGCTATTGCTGCCAAAATCTCAGTCTATTAGGCCTAGTGATGAAAGATATGCTGCTGGGCAAGAAAAGCCGGACCTTCTGCTATCTAAATTTAGATAGCATAATTAGCTTACGTTTGTATCTTAAAACCGAAGGAGTCGAGGTGGCCATGGCTGGGCTCGTCACGCTGAATATTGGACATTTGAGCCGCAGAAATGCGGGATGTGACTGCAGTTCGTGGTTTAATTTGTGGGATTCGAAGGAACGAATAAACTGACTTGAAGTGGCACATTGACTGAGGCATGGGGACATGGAAACACTGCATGGTGTGTTATTGTTCCAAATATGTAGAGGTTAATCTTGCACATCCCATAAAAATTGGTCTACTGGCACAGCATGAGGACACAAGCTTTTAGAAAAGTTTTTTGTGAGTTGCAAAATTTTCGGTGCTTAGCTATTCATGTCTTTTTCGTTAGAAAGAGTCTTTTGGACTGGAATCAGATTTTTAGAAATGAATCTTCGTGTGTGTGTGTTTACAGTGCTGCCTAATACACCACTGCTTCACCCAGGTGTGGTTTTTAAAGTAGGCCTATCCCCTAAAGTAGGACTAGAGCAAAATAGGAAACGGTCACGGAGGCTGCATGATGAGTTATCTGTTAAGTGAAGTTTCTTCTCGCTGGTCTGGAGACGGGACTGAGGTCTTGCTGAGAACAGCAGCAGAATACGGCAGAAATCCACTCTCGGATCTTTGCCCCGAAGCTGTGCAGGTAAAGTCAGCGCTGGCGCTCCTGGAGCCCAGCGCGCTCGCCGCCTGGCTGCTGTGGCAGCTGAGACACGAACAAGGCCCGGTGGCTGACGGAGCGCTGACCGCCGCCGCCGCTGCCGCAGCCGCCGCTGCCGCTGATGCCGCCGCTGAGCTATTCAGGCCTGCGGGTGACTGGTAGAGTCCCGGGTGCCTGAAGCTGCACAGGAGCTCCGGCCGTGAGTAGGGGTGGGAGAGCGCTCGGAAGGTATCGAGGGGGCGGATGGAAGTGGCGAAAGGTGACGAGGCGGCACCGGTGGCGGCGGCCGCGGCTGCTGCTGCCGTGACACCGACGTGCGGGTAGTAATGTAGAGGCATGTGCGAGTGGAAAGGGTAAGGTAGGCTTCCTGTCGCTGCCGCGTGCGTCATCATGTAAGTGTAGAAGCTGGGGTCTGCTGGATGGGGCCAGGACATCGCCAAGCGCTGCCTTTTATCCTTCATCCGCCTGTTCTGGAACCACACCTGCACACAGAGTCAAAACAAGGCCCATATTGAAGCTGCCATGTTGTTTCCAAGCTCTAAATTTAGACCTGTGAAGAGTGTGTGGTTCAGCGCGTGCCCAGGACAGACACTCATCCCTGCACTGAAACTAAAATGTCCTATAAATGCTCTTGTCATCGAACTTGAAAATGATCAATTGTCGCATGCTGCAGGGGATAAAATCTACAAATTAACTTAAATATGTCATTTAAAATATTTAGCTTTTTGTAGTTAATTTTAAAAAGACTATAAATTAATTGCACACAGAACGGTTGAATTGATTAACAGCCAACAAATAAAAGCGTTATTTTGTGCACAGGTCAAAATCAAAATATCACACTGCAGCATTTCATGAGCAGAAATAAAGATTATGATGCAGAGTATTATAATTATTATTCTTTCTACACCCACAGCATTGCTTTCTCTGCACAAACACACACACACAAACACAAACACAAACACACACACACACACACACACACACAGTGGACAGAAATAATGAAGATTAATCTGTACCTTAATCGTAGTTTCGGGCAGATTTAGCGCTGCGGCTAGTTCGCATCTTCTCGGCCTGGAAACATAATTTTCCCTGTAAAACTCTTTCTCGAGTCTCCCGATTTGCTCTCGGGTGAACGCAGTCCGGTACCTTCTCACTTGGTCGGAATTTGATCCTCCCGATGAGTTACCGTTCATATTCGCGAGGGAGTTTGAGCTGGAAGATCCAGAATTACTGTCTGAAAAACCTAAATAAAAATAAAAATAAACAAATTGTTATTGATATCCATAATATAGAAATAAAATACGTGTGTGTTGGCCTACAGTGTATTTGCCAGCTTAATAATAATAACAATAAAACTAATAAGGTTGGTGTAACATTTGTGTCAAGAGGCAAATGCAAAACATATTTGATCCTATTTTTATTAATATTAAATTTGTCCATTACATAATAACAACAATATTAGTAATAATAGTAATAATAACAGTAGTAATAATAATGATAATAATAATAATAATAATAATAATAATAATAATAATAATAATAATACTTGAATTTATCTGCATTTCAGTTTGGATAGAGAGAATAATGATAATAAGACCCGCTATATTAACAGCAAACTATAATAGCAGAAATAAAAAGAAGATAAACCTGCAGTAAAATCTTACCTTTGTTGTTTTCCTTGTGCTGGCTCGGGGAGCGATGCGCAGGGCATCCCACCTCCACATCGCTGTTAATATCTGAATCTGGAGAAACTTCGGAGTAAAGGCTCATTTTCTTCCTGCTTTCTGACGATGAAATTTCCGCAGAAGAGGTATTTTCGCTGTTGTGGTGTGTACCGAAAAGACTGTCAATTTCAAATTTGCCTTTCGTCGGGATGTCCCCAAGATTTCCATGGAGGGAAGCCGAAGTTATTCTCGGGCTTAGCCGTCCGCTGTGCTGAGAGTTTTCCAGGGCCTCCAGCACTGAATTTCCAGGCGTGTCTGCGAGCCTCTTCCCTGCAACGGGACTGTGCAGACCTCTCTCCATCAATATCATCTCTTTTCTTATCCTCTCCATCATTAAGCCGAGCAAGACGAAGGGGTAAAAAAAAAAAAAAAAATCCCCACACAACACTTGTCCAGGGGGGCTGGAGTACCAATGAGTTGTGTCGGAGCTAAATCCGCATGCAACTCAGCAACTGTCTCTAAATAAACTGTCTCTAAACCTTTTTATAAGCAAGACGCAAAAAAATGAAAGAATCTTGAATGCAATCGACGAGCGACTGCTCAAAACGAGCCGTGCATCCTCCCCACAGCAGCGAAATGTCATTCATCAAAAAGTGGTTGCTGTTCGTTGTTAAAATGCTCGGCTGACGTTGCTCCAATGATCATTTATTGTAACAGGTTTATAAGCAAATAAATAGGAGAGGGCTGTCACTTGATGATGGAGGCGGCCTTCGGTCAGACGAATAATATCCAAGTGGAGAGGAAGAGAGGAGTGAGGAGCGAGGTGCTTGTCCCTGGGTTGATCTCCGAGTCTGTTTTAGATTGCTCTTGGGTTTGGCCTCTTGGGTGAAATTGACAGTCTGATTAATAAAATGAGCGGTGCAACATTTCCCTCTTCATTTAGGAATATTATTATGCTTTGATTCTCTATTGTTTCCCTCCTCTCTGTTCGCCCTCCCTCTCTCTAATCGCTCTTCTTTTATTTATTCTCCTTATTTCTTTTTTTTTTTAAACATCATTTCTGCGACTTAATCAGTATGTGAAGTGCATTAGGATTGAGCTGCAGGTTTGTGATGAGAGATTAAGAGTATTATTTTTTACTCGTTTTTAAGACCGTGTTGATTTTCCTTTTTAGTGCAGTTTGTATTTTTCTTCTTTTTGGGGGGATTTCCTTCCACACAGTTCTTTATTCGTCAAAGACACATTTTGATGTGGTGATAATGTTTGCATTATTACGCCGACAACAGCACACACTTATATATTTATTCATGCATATAGGAGTAGCCTATTTATATGTTATGGTTGGCTACCTTAAAATAACGTGTCGGTAATCTTTTTTAATTTAACGATCAATAGTCACTGGAAATTTCGTTACAGCTGATTCTTTACGTTTTCTTTGTTCATTTTGATGTTGAATATAAACGAATTGCTCAGATTTAAGAGCTTATTCTTGAATATTTTACATTTTTAACAGAATCTCTTGTTTGAAGTCATTTCCTCCCAGTTTTTCTCTCCATGTGTCCAAATCTTCATCAGCTGCAGGGTGGCTGGGACAGTTATTTTCCTGCCACATGTGTGCATCATATTAACTCGATATGTAAAGACATAACACCCATGCATGGACTCCTGGTTTCTCGATGTGAAATGACTATGAAGGCGCCATCAGATTATCCTCTGTGCGTCCTCTGGCGCCTCCTGCAGGTGTTAATATTAATTGCTGTCATTGCTATTAGGAGTTGAGTGGGAGGTGTGGGCTGTAGTTTACCTGGCCTGTGTCTGCCCTGAGCACTCTGGGAACATTTCCAGCCAAGAATAGTGAATATGGAAATAAGTAGATTGTTA
Organism: Oplegnathus fasciatus; assembly: GCA_003416845.1. Lineage (NCBI taxonomy): Eukaryota > Metazoa > Chordata > Actinopteri > Centrarchiformes > Oplegnathidae > Oplegnathus > Oplegnathus fasciatus. The sequence continues at coordinate 578,714 of NTHP01000044.1, read as the reverse complement.
ATATAAATAGTTATTTTAATCAGGCTTCTGCAAAGCCATTTTAGAGGAGCTGGAAGCTGCTGTGGAGCCAAAGAGCCATTTCCCTTACCTGACACCTCCTGTGCTGTTTTTGTAATCCTGGTGAGCAATATAATGGGATTCAAATCAGAACAAAATCTACTGCCTGCCCTCCCCCTCTGGGATAACACAGAATATGAGGCTGAATATTGACAAACATAAGGCTTCAGAAGCAGGATAAGAACCTATTGAAGCTTGAATTTCACTGCATGCAGCTAATTTAAATATATTTCAGCCCACTTAGTCATTTGTTTCAAAAACTGTGTTTATGTAAACTAATGCTGTAGTCTTATTGAGGAGAATCATGTTTTACAACTCGCGGGATAAGACCAATTAATACATTTTCTCACTAAATGATACTGAAGTTAAATGCACCCATCACTTCGTTAGTGAACACAATATTTTCTTTTGTTTTTGAATTAAAAAAATAACATTGTATTCAAGTACGTAAGACACTGGTATGCAATCTCCTCGAAGAGCTTTTGGAATTTACATTTAGGCCTAATATAATTAGTTAATTTGCATACATGTACTGGATTAATTGTGCAGCTGATGAATCTTTCTATGAAGAGAGTTTTACCTTAAGAGATATTTTTACATTGCAGACATCCTGAATCTTAGACTTTGAAATGTGTATTTTACTCTAAACCTTTCTTTACTTACCATTGTTGAGCATAATAGACTAAATCTCACTATTCTGCTCAGTTTTTCTCTTGGCCAGCTACAAAAGAATCAAAAGTGCAAAGTGCCTTTGATTTGGTTGCATTGTTTGACAATTGATATTCTCAAGTTAATGTATTCATATGTCACTGTCATCTCGCCAGCATTGTCTTTTCTGTTTGAATATTGGGTCAGAATAAACAGATAATTAGGTTCCTAAAGCTACAGCAAATATTCACTTTTCAACATTGTGATTTTCTTTTTCAACAGCTGAAAATGTGAAAGTGTGTGTTTATACATGACATTTTAGTGAAGGGGTCTTTAGCGAAGTCTTTCATGTGGATGACTTGAGGTGGCTCTTGAGCTTTTCTTGAGAGGCTGATTCATGGCACTGATGCATGTTACTGATGCTCTTCTCTGAACCTTTGCCTATATATATGTTAAGAACATTTGTGGTCTATAGATACGAATCCGAAGTTTGAGAATTCATACAGAATCAGCTTAAATCACAGAGGGGCGGCGATATTGAATAATGCAAAGGTCACAGTTCTCAGCATTAAAGTTAGCTATTTTCAGTTTTTTACTTCACAGTTACCTTTCTCTGTCATGTGGAGCCACCAGTGAGCAAAGTTTCACTTTAAACAACATGCTGAGAATTTGGGCTTAAAGGAAGTTCGGGTTTGGGATGGGTGCAGTGGGGTTGGATGAAAGTTTCTGGGGATATTTTCAAGTGCCTTCACTCTTCAGTCATACTTCAGGTGGTCAAGGCCACAGATTTATGCTTCCAAGCTGGAGAGGGGAGGAAAGCTCACCCTTTCACTGGGAATTTGTTTCTGTGGCAATAAAATTATAATTTGTTCATCTGTGTAATGAAATGAGCATTAGACAAGCTGAAACTAATCGTATTGAAGGTCATATGATAAACAGTCAAAGGCATAATGAGCAACGCTAATGGAAAATGAACACTGTTAAAAAATACAATTATTCTTTATTGACATTTGTAAAAATGAATATGAAACACAAACAGGTGTAAATCTGTAAAGCTGGCAAGATTTCACAAGGAGGTGCAAATCAAAGGGATACATTTCATTTATTGATTTGTAAGGACCATGCACATTAATCAACATTTCTATAAATGTGCCGGTTTTAGCCAGCTGACTGATTTTCCACTGCTCTTCAAAAGCCAGAGAAGTGACGGGTTTGGAAATGCAAACAAAGCACAGCAAGATGCAGAAGTGGCAACAACAGCAAGAAAATCAGCATTCTCAAAACAGGAAGCAGAAAACGTAATTACAATAATATAGTAATAACATCCACTATTCAGTATGTTTGTCCATGCAAAGCAATATGAAGCAACAAAACACAAATGAGCAATAAGCTGTTAATAACCATGTTTTACGCACAGAAGCCAGACATGGCTGCAGTTAGCAATAAGACATAGATGAAGAATAAGATCAGATTTATCAAATGCTAAAACAGTTAAACTGAATTTGAGTAAAAATGAACAGTCTTAGGAAGGGACTTGACTGATTATCTGTTAAATGACTAATGTAACGCCATGGGAAATCAGTATATCCAAGCCCACAAGTAGGTAAATGATACTAGGCACACAACTGAGCTTAAATAGGCTATTGTCATATATTAGAGAGAAAACAAACACTCATTAGACTGTCTTAAATAAACACTGACTGTTGTCTTCTAACATTGTGACTACACTGTAGAAAATCAGATGTGTAGTGTGTGAAAATCTGGACAAAGAGGAGGGAGCCTGGGTGGACTGAGGTGGGACAAGCAAGCAGCGACCTCCATGGCCGACTGATGGGCTGAAATGGCTGCCAATCAAGCAAAGATCCCTGAAAACATATTTGTCTTTTAGCCTTAAAGGCTCTGCACACACGCACAGGTGTTTTTCAGTTATTCTGCAGATTTAGACCTCTGCTCAGGCTGAAGGTGGGCGAGCTGTGATGGGAGTTACGTGATGTTGTGGAATTCAATCTACCTGTAAGAATGATGAAGGTGTAAGTCGTCCCACTGGTGTAAGTCGAGAGTCATGGAGATGGCAATCAAGCTCAGTCTGAACACGCCCACTAAGTCCTGAGAAGAAGTCTAATCGGCCAAATAATTAACATCACTTCTGTGTGTTTACCAAACGTGTTCAAGGCCCTTTAATATTTATTTGGTAGAACAATAGCTTTCAAAGTCATCAGCAGCCCTTTTTCACAGCAGACATTTTGACTTGTCAAAGTTGGAAAGGCACAGGTGTTACTAATAACATTAATGATGGGTCTGTTCTATTCAAGTGTCCCAGTAAGTCATGACAGTGAGTCAGCATGAACAGTACCAGGATCCTAAAACAGAAGCAGCTAAATGGAATTCAGCCATCATTGATTTTGGCAATATCACCTGTGCTTTTTCCACTGTGACATGTCAAAATGTCTTCTGTGAGTCTATTACAGGCACCTTAGAAGGTGTGGGGTTACCTTGGCTGTATTTCCAGTGAGAAGTTGGGGGGGGAGATATGGGGGGAGGTCTCTCAGCCACCTCAACAGTTAGGCTAGTTGGATGTAGCATCTAGTGGCCATTAGAGGAACTGCAACTTTAAGGCACTTCAATGGTTTCGACTTTCAGCCATGGTGGGTGTTGGTGGGGTGAATTTAGGGCCTCTGACAATAGGACCTTACTTCTTTGAAGGGCCTCCTTCATCCTGGGACCCCTACCAGCTCCCTGAAATGCATTGCAGTCAGCAGATTAACTTTAAGTGCTGATATTCTCCGACATCATTTGTAGAAAATCCGATGAGTTCAAGAAAGGCACAAATATGGATAGGAATGTTCAAATACTGCACAATATTTGTCAATATAAACATCAGTCAGTTAAACAAAAACGGGGCCCATGTTCAGAATCCCCAAAACTAAAACCATTAATTTTCATTTCTCATTATAGCAGTAAAATGATCAGTACATAAAATTTATATTTATGAAAGATAACACACACTAAACTTGCCCATGATAAAGCAATGTTTATTTTGAGCAAGAAGATGTAAATGAGCAACCATCTACTATGCTATTTGCAAATGTTGTCACATTTACTAAACCATAAATACTTTCATTACTGTATTACTGCTGATCATCTAACAGGCATGCTTTAGTGCTTAATGCTTATTTTTTTTAGATTTTTTGAATATGGCAACAACTGGTTTCCATTTGTCAATCAACTGGCAGAGATTTAAAACCTGCTAGACTTGCAGAAATCCATCACAGTGACCATCTGCTTTTATTTTTGTAAAATTTGCAGTATTGCTCTGAGTTAAAGCAGTTGTAAGTGGTGATTAATTCGTTGACTCCTTGAACTTGACTCCATCATAGCAGATAAGTAGAAATAACTCCACCCGAGCTCCTCAAAACCCTAACAGAGTGCATCTGGGCAAAATGAGATGTTAGCTGTCCTTTACAATTAATAACTGCAGCAGATAATACTGAATGAAAGGATACTCACACAACCTACACGGATGATGCATCACCTGTGGCCAGAATGGAAAGAGTTTGAGTTATCTGGAGTAACACTGGAGGGATTTCAGTTCCTCTGTCATACTTTAAAATACTTCAAAAAGCCCATATTAATCAGGCATCTGTGTAACTGAGCACATTTTAATGTTTTTTTTTTAGCACTTTATGCACATTCTGTGATACTGTCTCCCTTGATTATCCCTTGATATCTCAAACAATATGTTCATGTGGTGATGCTGTGAAGGTGTATGTCAATAATAAGTGAGTTGGATCAATTCAGGAAGTAGAAAGAGCAGGTCGCCTGCACAGAAGGCACATTCCAAACATTCCTTTAAGGCTTCATTGAATACAAATTGTTTCATCTTTTAATGTTTAATAAGGATAATGACATTGACAGTATATGACAGATGCGGATTATTGAGTCAGGCTTTTGTAACGGACCAATTATTTTCAGGAAATCAGTAGAAACCAGTAAGGATGTTACTGGACATGCGGTGAATGATAATTCAAAAGGGGTTATGTTCAAATCTGTGTATTAAAATGTAAGATGCCCTGTTTTTTTTCTTTATTAATCACCTATTATAAGAGGTTGCATTTATTGTGCAACTCCACTCAGGAAGTGAACATGGAAAGGAGACGGTTAAACATTATGCTTCAGGTTTCTAATACTCAGTATTCTTTGCCTTTCCTTACTTTGATAAAGCCAAACTGTGGCCTGTTTATGTTTCTGAGTGGTCTTTTAACACTTTTAAGTAACTGTTTGGTGTTTGCGTCGTCCATTTGATGAAGGTGTCCAGATAAATCCAATGTGCCAGAGTTGTGTATCGCTGGAGTCTGTGTGCCATGATGTCCTTTTGCAGGTCCTCTCTACTTTAAACAGTGGCCAGTGTTGCTGAGCTATAGTCCAAACATCAGTCATCAAGAGTGTATACACGGTATGTATAGGGGAGATATGGATGTCAGCCACTTAAACAACACCATGAACTCTATCCTCCAAAATTAGTCAAATAACTAATGAACCACAATTTGCATCTTACTTTACATGTGTATCTAATAAGCTGTGGTTCAAATCAGTATGTAAAACTATGTGCAGCTGTTGAATACACAGTATGTGGCTGCAGAATAACTCTATGTTTTGCATTCATCATACAATTATATTTTCTTATTCCAGCACAGGCCTGCTCCATAATCCCATCCAGCCATACTCATTACAGGATGCACAGTGTATCTGTCCTCTGCTGTGAGAAATATGGAGTTGTATGCCTTGCTTGTGGACAGTCTGTTGAAGGGAGAGCACATCATTACATGGACCCACATTTCCATCTATGAAAAATATTTTTGAGAATCTTATCATTCTGATAAAAAGACGACTGATTTGCCAGTGAAAAAGAAACAACCACTAGAGCCAGTTTGAATATCAGATTGTGCTAAATGACAGCACCATTGAAGCACATCAGCACAAGGCTGGTTCTAACAGATGTAGGTTTTTTAATAATAAGGAGTGCTGAAGCATATTTTCCTCCTCCCCTTGAGTCTGTGTAGAAGAGAAGGCTTCATTTGCTTTGGTTTTTACATCAGATATACCTTCAGTTCAAATATCAACCCCCACAGCGAGCTGAAACAACTCGTTAATCAAATGTTTCAGTGTTGAATAAATGAAGCTGTTGCTTTAGTTTCATGTCAGTTCACTGTTAAGACCACAATACCTTTGCTCATCTTCAGTCTTCTTTCCTTGAGTGAGAGTGCCATCTAGTGGCGACTTCCTGTGAATGCAAACAAACCAAATAACAGAACAGGGACCAAACTAACTGTTGCCTCTTAACCTACAATATGTGAAAATCGCATTTCGTCTTAAATCAGATGGGCACGAGGCAGAATGACATGCGATTATTGTATAACTGAGTCAGATTCACAACCATCTGAAATGCACAGTTAAAATGATGGTAGGTGGTTGTAGGTCCAACTTCTTTTGTTACATTGCATCACTAGAAGGCACACAATACATTTCCTCATGTCCAGCATCGTGAATGGTGAAATAAATTGCATGTGTGTCTTTTTCCTGTCACATCAGAAACATTACACAGAGCTTTAATATTATTATGCTTGGAATAGCAACATGCTGTTCAGTATAAACGTATCAGAGCATAGTAAAAGTGCATAGTATCTAAAATAAAGTTAGTGTCGTATGTTTTCAAGTGTTTCTAAATCTCCCTCGTGTTTCTTTAACTTTAACTATCGTTAAATATCGTTGGTCGTTTCCCTACTTCCTCGCTTTTGTCATTAAGAAACTAATTGTACAGATTTCCAGTAAAAACTCAAAAGCTACTTGCCACTTTGGTGGGAATGTGCTTTATGGGGCACTTATGGCTTATGGTGAGGTGACCACGAAATAACTAATAACTACCAGTGGTGGAAGAAAGATTCAGATCCTGTACTGACTTAAAACTGCTGATGCCACACTGTGAGAATGCTGTTACAAGTAAAAGTCCTGCACTCAAAACCTTACTGAAGTAAAAGTATCATCAGCAGAATGTACCAAGTATCAACAGTAAAAGTACTCATTATGCAGTAAATGTTTTACTTTATATCTGATGTTTCTGGATTAATATCACTGCTGCATTAATGTGTATGTTGCATTTTACTGCTGTAGATGTTTAAGGTTGAGCTCATTTTCAATTGTTAACCTACAGCATTGCATCATGGTCTATAAGATCATCATATGTTTGTCGCTGTCCTGTGAGAACCACGTATCTCTAAAAAGTCAACTTTTCATGAGAAGAACAGCCTGTTTTCGGCTTTGTGACGATGCATTTTCCAGCTGATCCAAGGAGGATTTTTAAATAGTTTATTTAGCTTAAGAAGACATTTTCTCAGCCCATAAAGGAACATTTAATCCTTCCGTTTATCAGAAAAATTCTAATTCAGATGTAAAACTGTAATCTGAAGAGTAACTAAAGCTGTCAGACAAGTGTAGTGGAGTAAAAAGTACAATATTTGCTTCTGAGATGTAGTGGAATAGAGGTATAAAGTTGCATAAAATGAAAATACTCAAGTAGAGTACCTTGAATTTGTATACAGTACTTGAGTAAATGTATTAGGTCTAGTTATATTCCACTACTGGTAACTATACTCGGTATAATGTGGCACTATATACTTAAGGAGGCTCAGCAATAGTAACTAATGTGAATAGAATGAACTTTCAATCTAAATAAGATGTTTAGTAGAAATTAGTGTATATTAGCTTTGTGCCCTTCAGCAGCAGTTCATTATAAAATGGTCCTTATTATGAATATCACTATTTTAATAAACATTTTATCTTGAAGTTTATTCACAGGTAACTCGTTATTATCTGTAGTCCTCCAGTCAGACTTATTCCGGAGCTGCTTGTTGTTGATAAACTCGACTTTGTTCCATTTCTTGGTACCGAAACAAAACTTTGTGTAAAATATAGTTAAATCTGAACATTGTGGTCGTTTTTAAACATGACCTTATAACGTCTTTCAGCGTGCAAGCTCGTAACTTCATTAAAAAGGATTAGACCTTTTTTTTTGAGTTTATTTAGAATAAGTTAAGGATATTTTACCGACATCTTCCATCCAGTGGATGAAGTGCAGACGCTGCGGTTCTTCTTCTAAAATACTTTGTCCCAAAGTGGATCTTTAATTTGAAATCTGACTAAACTCATGAAGCTTATGAGAAACTTCAAATTTAATTATGATTTAATTAATGGGCCTACGTTCTGCTAAAATCTCATCTCTTTTCTTCACCAGATGTTTTATTTTATTTTTGAAATGATTCCGTTTCCAAACCGTCATTTGTTTGTCAGATTTCTCGCGTCTTCAAACAAACAAATTTTCCGTTTTTCGAAGAACCTAACTGATAATAGTCGATAAATAGAAGATCCACATCAGCTGGAGCCGAAACTATTACACACATTTGTAAACCTGTAAAACCCTCTGAGGACCTGTCGGTTATTACTTTTGTAGAAGTCTACTTGAAAGGATTACAGGAACTTCAAAAGTCCCCTCAGCCCCGAATGGACACAGAAAATAGTTTCATATATTTCCCTCCATGCAGAGACGGAGTATCCTTGTTGTCACCTGTCCACATTTTACATGAAGAAAGATGAAAATCTGATGTGAGATGGAATTAAACAATGAACCCGCTTTGACTTCCGCTGACTGAAACACTGTTGAGATTTCAACACTTCAAGGCAACATTTCTCAGCCCAGAGAACTTGAACGAGGGAAGCAGCAAGTTTATTACCAAGGACAAAAGACGGCGGATAGCTTCCTCCAAAGGGCCTGGAAAACAACCAGACTCAAGCTCCTCAATTTGGCTCCTGACACCCTAAACATGAAGGACGAAGAGCAGTAAAGGACACTAAAACTCAACACTAAAACTTCTCCTAATTTTGTAATTGTGGGAGCGCATCTACCTTTGTGGCACAAGGCTGGAGCCTGTAGTCTTAACTTTACGCAGCAAAACTTTAAGTCTGCACGTCCCAAATACAAACGTCTGTGTTTTGACCTTTTTAAAGAGAATATTTTCTTTAATAATTGAATGCCCATTTGGCCGATAGGAGCTCTGCACACAAAAGCAAAACAGATTAAAATGACGCGCACTGCCAGTCAGGACTCATCAATAACAGTTTAAGTTTTCAGTTTTAATTTCCTTTCTTTTAGTTAGAATCAGTCCGTTCACGAGTTTTCTGATGTGGTTCGTCCAATTCTTGCTGCTCCCGATTTGTTTCTTTTTTCTTTAATAGGAGCTACAGAATGGCCACATGAGATTTACACATTTTTTTTATATCTCGGTATTTAGGCTTGAATATTGAAATCGCGTTAAGCCTATGTGAACTTTTGAATACAGCCTAAATACGTAAAAGCAGTTTTCTAAACAAACCGGGCGTGACAGATCCAAATATTTAAAAAAAGCTTTTTAAAGAATCTGCTTTCGTTTGCTTTCACTCGAGAGATAATGCGGTTAGTTGTGTAATATTGCTGTCTGTGTTTTTATTTTGTACAATTATTTAGATTTAGATTTGCTATGTTCAGATATTTCAGATTTAAACACTTGTTGTTTCGGTATTCTTTAGTTTTCCACATTTTCTACATTCTAATTTTCTTTCTTTTTCATCTCTAACAAAAGTGTCGTTATTACAACATGTCTTGTCAGCTGTTTGTTTTCTTTATTTAAACACAGGCTACTCAGAACAGTAATTAGCAGCAAACATACTTGGAAGAGAGATTAACAAGTACATGTTTGTCATTTCCATACTTGTCTTACTCTTGACGTTTTTATTTATGTATTTATTTATTTATCTATTTGGGTTTTTCTTTACGTAAGCAGATGACCTACAAAGCTCCAGTGGCTGAAACTGCTGATGATGTTTAATTGCAGAATTAAGCGACTGACAAACAGTGAAAAGAGCCAGAGCAGCATGGCAGGATGGAGGCCACATATGAACTTGTACTGCCACCTATTGAATTACAGCCGCAACTACTCAAATACAGGATTGCCTAATAAAGGGATTCTGAGAAACACTTGACTGGTTTAAACACGAAACCTGTATATTTCAGATCTCAGTGTGGCTTATTAAGGCTGATGGGGTTTATTCAAATAAATACAATAAGCCTGTTTGACTTTGGACAAAATGTAGTCATAAGAAACTCTATCTGCATATTTGTGTTAGAATATAATTAACAGGTAGCAGTGAAATCTGATCAAAACAATCCCCAAATACATCCCAATAATAATGATTTGTGCTGGAGACCCCTGAAAAACCAACTGCTCCAAGTCTTCAGTGTCAGTGTATTTTTGAACTCCCCACCCCCAACACACACTCACACACACACACACACACACACACACACACACACACACACACATTAATACAGCCTGTGAGAAATTTCAGGGGGGCATTGTAGCCTATTGCAGAAAAAACACAAATGATACCACAACAATAGTCTAATGACGGCCTAATAATAGTCTGCTTAAGTTTCCTCTGAGTGGGCTTCCAGATGTAGTATTTATTTAATATTATAGGGATATTATAGTGGTGATTATAAAACACACGTATACAGTTTACCAGATACACATTGTTAAGTCCCCATATGAGGAGTGTATGGATGTATTTCTGTAGTACAGCACTGACAATATTTGATAGTACTCTAAATACTGCTGGTAAAATGCACTTGGACTTGGATTACGACGTTTACGCACATTTACGCAGTATTTGATGTTTATAATTCAAATGTGACTGGGTTTTAAATGTAAACGACAGTGTAATAATTTTTGCAAAGTAATATTATTCTTTTGCGGTTTATTTTAAGGTGCTAATATTTGACTGGGGATCCACGGTCTTAATTGTACGGTAGTGGTACCTTACAGACGCTTTTATACAGAGATGACGGTTGTAATGATCCGGCAAATGGTAAACTTCCTTCTCTATAGACACCATCAACCTAAAGTTTAGATATGGACTTAAGAAATTATATAAGAAAATTAGATCCGTATGGGAAAATGCAGGGCTTAAAACAATGTTTTTAAACTAATTCAAGGCTGCCAATAGTTCTAGTCCAATCAAAGAAAACAAAAGCGGGAGATAAACAGTTATATACTGGAAGAAATGCAGATATATTTCATAATGTTCCTCATGTGGTGTTTTCAGTCCACACGCACATCGCTTCGAGGCCTATGCGAATAAATGCTACATTGTTTACAAGAGAGTGACCACAAGAAAAGAAAAGCAGCACCTCCGGGGCTACAATGTACTAATGTAATGTAACCTGATACAGTTGACCTCCAATGAATGATATCTGTGTCAGGCTTGTAATTTTACATTGTTGCATGTGGGAAAAGGTGATTTTTATGACTATTGTTGTCTCTCTCTTAATCCATTGCAAAGTGGTTGGTAGCCTACATGTTTTCAGACATTTTACTGTGCTTTGATGGACTGTATTTTCTGTCAGTGAACGTTATATCCCTAAATTATTGTGTATAATTCTAAAAATTGTGCACTGGAAGTATTTCATGAAGCCCATGAATGCTGGTGTGTATCGTCTCGGGTCTCCCGTGGTGCATTTAAGGCCCTGCATTTAGCCTTGCACTACATAGGTCAGTCTACAGAGTCACCTTGTTGTTCTTCATGTCTCAGCACAATGATACAAAA